>VZTU01028344.1:79484-128828 GCA_013400835.1 Zapornia atra | reverse complement strand
GAAGGAGGGAAAGAGGGAAGGAGGGAGGTAAGGAAGGGTCAGGAGGGCCTTTGTAAAACTGGAAATTGTGTAATTGTGCAGAACAGATCAGTAAACACCCTAATTGTCACCACAATATGTAACAACTCAGTACTTTCACTTGTTTAGTAAATACCAGAGAAAGAAAGAAATAGGAAGCAGAAGTAAATGGGAGGTCTCAGGCTGTGTGTGTGCAGTAAACTAGTGTTTCTCAGTTCTACTAATCACACCTACTGATGACATGACGTGTGAAAACATACCATCACAAGGAGGTCCAGTAGAGCATATGGGAAAACCAGCTGACCTTGAGAACTGAAGTAGTAAAAATGGCATGCAATTCAACAACGCAATTTATAAAATCATATGTTTGGAGACTACTAGTGGGAGGTTTTGTTACTAATGAGAGTCTCACCATAGAAAAACTCGGGGGAGGAGGAGAATCAGACCATGTCTGACAGTCTCAGAGGACTGTAAACAGACAGTATGATGGAAAGGCAAGTGTGTTCTGAAGTTCTAACCAATCAACTCCTAGTGAAGACAGGGAAGTAATTTCTCTGCACAAAGTCTTGGGGACAGTTGATCTGGAATAAGTGCATTAGATGCTGGACACCCATGTTGAAGAAAAAAAAAAATAGTTCAACCATGCGTGAGCAGAAAAAGCTAGTGAGAGAGGAGACTAAACTGCCTTGGTTTAATTTATAAACCAAACAGGACAGAGATATCAGTGCAGGACAATATTCACAATAGAAAAGAACTCTCAAATAAACCAACCCAACCAATTCTATCAGAAGAACCAGACAGTTAGATGGCATGATTGCCTGTAAGATCAGGGTGTCAGAGTTGGGAAGTCTGTATTTGGTCCCAGTAAGAAAAATCTCAACAGTTCAATGAAAGGAACTTAATCACACTGGAAAATCCTACTGACTTCATTCACAAGGGCTAAAGCTGAGCAAGTAGGAGAAGAATACTTTGATTTTATGAAACATTTATCAAGGAGATTGATAGACCAAAGTACACCATAGTTCAGGGCTCTATGATCTATGATCACTGATATAATGTATTTCATATCTACCTAAGCATTTGTTGAAGATAATACAACCAAATTAACCTGAAACAAGTGACTGGAACAGAACTTACTGGTCTTGTTATTTGGAGCAAAGGCATTTATTTATGTTTATGCTTGAAATCTGTTTGTGGAGTGAATGGTATATTTTAGACTAAACAATATGACTCAATTGCATGGGATTTCAAAGGGAGTTTTTAAATCTGTTGGCTTTTTTTTAAAGGATTTTGCTTTTTCATCTACAAACCTATCTGCAGGTTGCTAGCTATGAGCCTGAAGTTTGAAAAATAATGTTTTCCAGCTGGATGGAGGACATACTTTATCCATATTGACTTTCACATCAGGAAACCATATCAAAGAAAAGCTTTTTTGTTAATAATAATGTTTCAGACTGAATAATAAATTATGAAGAAACAGAAAACACCTTCAAGTCTTTCTATAGAAGGTAGTTAATGAATACAGCAGAGTGTAAATCTCACTGTTCTTCATCAGCTTTTATATTTATATACTGACCTGTTGAGTTGGCAAGCTCACCAGCTGGTTTATACACGCATTTTGTAACACATCTATAGATACACCAGGAGACTCACAAGTGAAGGGACGAAGAGAATATTCTTGATTAATTGATGGGGTTTATGTTACCAAATTGTAGCAAATTGTACACAGAATACACATCAAAAAGCACCTTTCTTTATGTTTGGGGTTTTTTTTAACCCTGACAGAGCAGGTAAGGGCCTTCTCTCGTCGTACGTTCCCATACAATCGTGCAGTGGCTGTGCTGGCTTTTGTGAACCCTTGCAGGCATGCCAGCTGAATGCACCATGGTAACCACACTGGAGAGTGTCCCTGACATTTAGGAAAAGGCAGCTGGGAGAGACTGCAAGATAGTCAAGGAAACACTCAGATGGCTTTTTCTCCATTAGTTACTTGGGAGGAGAAAGAGTTTCTCCTGGAAACACGGGAGATAAAGTGGCAAACTGACAGTTCCTTCATGCAGCTGTTAATGAATGTCAGAGAGAAGTAAAGGAACAAAACACTGTACGATCATTCAATGGTGGGAAAAAGAAGAATTTTATAATAAAAGGGAAACAGTTGCACCATAAGAGAGGATATAAGCCAATATGACAAAAAGTGTCAGATGGAAAGGGTAGGAAGATTGCCCTAAAGAAAGGGATGGAGTGAGAAGACACAAGAAGTCATCCAGAAAAGCTCTTTTTAGCATATGCTCCACAGCTTCTCTAGGCAAAACAATTTCAAAGGGAACTTCGGATGTGTGATCAAGCCACTGTAACAGATTCTCATTGGTTCCTTTCACGCAGAGGAGAACGAGTATTGTTCTCCTTTCTATCAGATACACATGGTATGGTCACACAAGGAGTGGTAAGTGTACAGATCTCTTCTTGGAGGTTAAATGTCTTGGCAAAGTTTAGTTACAGTAACATAATGAAGCTGTCTGAAGTGGGTATTTACAGCTGCAGAAAACAAGTGGTTGCATTGTTTAAAGTATGCATCCCCCACCCCAAGAAAACATATTACATATTGTCCATTGCCTTCTTGTTCTGGTCACCTTTTATCTATTCTGGACACTCTGAAAGCAGGTAAAATGCAGATTAAAGAGGTAATGTGGCAGTGCTCCTACTTAGAGAGCTCTGTTCACACATACCACAGCCTGACTGTAGAGCTAGCTTTCACAGCAATGCCTTTGAATAACAATTTAAAAAAATAATCTTGTTTGTAATTTTTCACTGACTAGCAGTCCAGTCATAAATATTTGCTTTCCTGAAAACTGACAGAAAAATATTAGCTGGAAAAAAAGAAAAGAGATTGACCATACTGTATTGTGTATATGCAAAGTGATCAGAACATGTACAAGCATTCAGAATAATCCACTCTATTCTGAAATGGGAGTAAAGAATTTATGAACCATTGACCTAGTGTCCCTAAATACTCTGGCAACAGTATTTTTTTGGTTTTCCCTGTCAGTTACTCAGGGTAATGCAAGGTGGGCTTTTTCTTCTTGTGTGCTTGTTTTTTCCATGGGCTGCAGGGGGGACATCCAGTCCACCATGGGTTTCTCCATGGGCTGCATTGAGAAACCGATGGTATCTTTGTCTCTGGCACCTGGGGCACTCCCTTCCCCCCTCTTCACTGACCTTGGTGCCTGCACAGTTCCTTACATATTCTCACTCCCATCTCTAGTGGCAAAAAGTGGCAGCCTGTGTTTTTTATGTCCTAAACATGATTCTCAGAGGTGCTGTCACCATCGCTGATGGGCTCGGCCTTGGTCAGCAATGACTTCAGCCTTGAGCTGGCTGGTGTTTGCTCTGTCGGGCCTGAACACAGCTTCTGGCTGCTTCTTGCAGAAGCCACTCCCGCAGCCCCTTTCTCCACCAGAACCCAGCCTCACAAAATTACAATACTCAGTAAAAATAATTGCCAGTCTATGACCATGCACCCAAGCCCTGCACTGACTCCTTACACAACTAAGGAAATACCAGAAGTTTGACAACAAATTTCCAAGCCCTTACATGTAAATTATTTTTCTTTCTCTCTTCCAGCATTCAACATGTCCCTCTCTTTGCTTTTCCATTTTTAATTTCTTCATTTTCTTAACTTCCTTTTAAAAATGTCTCTGTTTACACAGTTACCATCAGATAAAGCTCACTGGCAGAGAAGGCACTGACAGAGAAATACCATATTCAGAGGGAAATCAGTTTAGCTCTTAAATGCAGCATCTATGATAAAGGATGAAAGAAGACAGTCAATTGTTTCTGTGGCTCCTAAAATAGGATCAATGCCAGGCAATATCAGATCAAGCCAGAGTTTAATTTCTCATAAAGAAATCTCGTGAAAGAGAGCAGAAAGAGGCCACCACAGGATGAATATGGAGTTTATTGTAAGCACAACAGTGGAAGCATGGTAAGAACTAAAGAAACATGTATGCAGGTAGATGCCCTGGCCTGGTTTTTCACAAAAAGGACTTTGTGCACCTATCAGAGAGGAAAGAGATGCTCACGACTGAACTTCTGGGATTCCAGCGACCAAACAACAGAGGGAACAGTTCAGCTGATAAATTTAGTGGATGCACAGAGCCACAGCCACTTTCCTGTGGTCTGCTGCAAATTAACAGTCAGAGGCCTTGCCAGCTTTCAGCAGGACTTTCTCCACAAGAAGGAATTACTTTAACTGTGGAAGAGTGGTTCTAGAATACCATAGTTGTAGAAAAAAGGTGAAGGGAAGAAATGCTGTGAAGTTCAAGGACAAGTACAGGGACAGACCCTAAATTTGGAATCCTATACATTCTTTAGGATGTAAGCAGCTTTTCATCACGCACACAATTTCTTTAGGGCGGCATGGAAAGCTTGCTACCCTGAAAGAGAAACAGGGCACAGACTTCTCTGGGAAAGCTTCCTAGAATGACTGTCCCCCTTGTAAATAATAAGCTACATAATTCTGCTACATGATCCAGGTTTCTTAGAATTGTGCTTATGTACCAATCATGATACTGCATATAAGCCAACTGTTTATAAATAAACAACATATATCAATGCTCAGAAGCTCTTGACAGAAAGTAATCTGCTTGCAAATAAAAGTTATTTCTGTGCCTTGCTGATTTACCCTCTTTTTCATTAATTACTACTGCTTATATTAAACCTGCAGACTGGACTAGCTGTTGCGGACACCTGCACTGCCTCCTGACCTACCTAACAGCAAGCAGGTGGAAAGAAATGCAACAGCTATACTGATGCACAAGAGAGCAAGAGGTCCAGCCACCAAGCTACAAACTGGCTTCAGCTGGCTCTAACATGCAGCTGAAGAGAAGTAGAAGCTCATATTTACCTCTGAAATGAGAAGATGACATTCTTGTGGTGGGGGGGGTAGACATATGAAACTGGAAGTGCCATTGCTACAAGTTAATTTTAGAAAGGTCAGGATTTTTCAGTGGTTCAGTAATTTTTTTTTCAGCAAATGTTGTTTTATCTAGAATAGAACTGCTGATGAGTTTCCCTCTGTTTCAAAAGTTTTGCAAAAGGTATTATTTTTGTGGGGGAAAAGCCACATTATAACATTTGAAAATGAAATTCCAAAGTACAGCATGAAAACATGGTAAGTCCGTTTACAGCATTTTGCAGTAACTTAGCATTCAAAGTTCACAAATTGAAATAGTATGTGCTTCCCCTCCTATGCTCTGCTGAACTAAGTCAGGCACGCTTACAAAACACCAAGCACATGTCCCCCACAGTGGTTGTGACTTCAGGGGCACCTGGGTCTACCGGAGACCTTTCTGTTGTGAGAGGAATGTCACTCCCCATGCTGCCCTCTTCTCAGGCTATTTCCTCTCACCTGTCAGGTTGCCTCTCTCTGTGCTCCTAGCCACACAGATTTGCCTAACCATGCCCTTTGGGGGACTGTTTTAACCCTTATTGATCCATGGAAAAACTATCTAGAAGGGTTTGTTTTTTACTGAATTAATGAGTTACAGAGAGGTTGCGGATGGCTTCAAATTTGTGAGTATGTTGCACAGAAATAGCTACTGCCCTTATTCCAGTACATTAGCAAACTGTGCATACTGAATCAAATGGGATTTGAATACATTAGGGAAAAAATCTCCCCAAAAACCTGCTATAAATGCAGCAGAATAGCCTTTGAGTGAAAGAGTTCTTAACAAAGTCCTAAACAAATTGACTGTAGCAGGTGAGTAAAGGAAGGCCTTCTGTAAACATAAGGAATAAGAGAATTATTTGGTGAGCTCCAAACTTCATAGATGCATAAATCATGATGATGTGGAGGTGATGATGAGCTCCAAGTAATCATCTATGCATTTTGTAAGCAAGTAGTCCTTGAGAACATATCCCTCCCACAGCAGCACAGATTGAATGCACTTGTAAGTGAGAAATCATTCAGTAGTATATAGATAAGGATACATTTATTGTCATTTTTTTAGGGCAGAGTCTTAACCAGTGGCTGTAGTCTACTGTAAAATATCCACAATCTGGTTTTTTTATTTTACTTCCGTGTATTCCCAAAGACAGGACACCTAAACAAGCTTTTCATTTCCAAATGTATTTACTTAATGGCTAGCCTCTAGATCTTTCTGAACCCTGGCCAGACCTTATCAAAGCAACAGTGTCCCACTATGCAAGTACCTCACACTTTTGTTTCTACACTTCTGAAATCGACTGGTCTGCATTTGAATAATCTCGTTGATGCTCAGAATGAGATGCTGTGCAGTACCCGAAAATGATCCAGTTGTTCCCTTTGCTTATAACATTTAAGGAATTAAATGGGGGAAGGAACTGGTCTTATCAGACTTCCTTATCAGGAAACTCTGGCAAACAGATCACATAAAATCTTTATTGACAGAAAAATGCTGTTATTTTGCCAATGGGGTAATATGAAGACCAGTATGTGGTTCTTCATACCTGTCCAACAAGCATCCAACTTTGAAAGGTCCTTGAATATGGGGTCCAATCATCTTAAGTCCCCTTCAAAAAATACACTGTTGTAACAGTTTTCCACTCGTGTCATCCCACAAATATTGACTGAATCAAAGCTAAACAAATTGCAGTTTGCTGCAAAGTCTTCTACTGCTCAAAGATCAGCTCTCCTGATTGAACAGAAAGGATGTTAGAAACAGACAGGACCATATCACTTCATATGAATTCAAAGGTCTGATCACAATTACCTCAATAGATATCTTATTTGCATTGAATAACATGTTTTGTGCCGTTGATTCAGTAGACTGAGGTCTTGTAAAAGGGATTTCTCTATGGCCAGCAATGCCAGCGCATAGCTTCCCGCTTGAGGACATGTTGTCTCTTTGATGTGAACAGATGCGTAACACTCTAATTTCTGTTGCTGAATCATCAGCCTTCCCAAAACCATCATAATGTCACAGGCTTTTTAATTAACAAGCCCGTGAATTTAGTGACAAAACACTGGAACCATAAGTGACTCTGTGATCTGGGGGATGTAAATACATATAATGAGCTATCATGCTGGAAAAGGTATGACAGTCTCTGAATCATAAGGTCTACTAAAAAAGAAAAGACCCTCTGCAGAGCAATTTTTATATGAGTTAATAAAAGAATGCATGTTATTTTCCTTTCTTATGCTGCATCCTGTACAGAAGGAACCCACAGGGCCCCAGAGTACAGGCTTTTCTTTATTACTCACAACAGATAGAGCACATCACTCATGATTATATTTGGTGAATATAAAACACAAACTGATTTATTTCACAGGGGGTGATAAAAAGACCAGATCTTCTCACAAAGTGACGCTGATACTGCCATGGTAGTTAGCTAGGAGGAAAAAAGTTAACTTAATTTGGTTTCATCCATCTGGTTTCATCCATCCAGTGAATGCAGGAAGTTTCATCAGCTTTTGGCCAGGGCTCTCGTGGAGACATTTCAACTTGGTCTGGTAGAACTGTCCTATTAAATCAGTCAGTTCAGCAAGCAGGCCCTGGATCCCACTTCCACCAGGATCCTGCTCATGTCTCCCACTCTCCCACATAGGTTTTGGCTCACGAAACAGCTCCGCTCTGATAATTCATCCTCGTCTGAAAAGAACAGGACTCAGACCCTGCGTCTCTACTCTCTACCTCCCTTCGTCCTGCTCCTGGAGCTGTCCCATAAGGAGCATGCATGGGTGCCCACACTCATACAATCCCTTTTCAGCACAGCTTCTTCTCCACTGCAGCTGCAGGGCAGAAAGCAACACCTGTATGTATGGCCTTCTCCATCTGCCCAGCAGATGTCTGTTGAACAAGGAGACGGAGTGAGGATGAGGGGAGAGCCTGAAACTTTCCTGTTCACCAGGACCAAATTGTGGGGTAATAGAAGCAGAAAACATTTCACAAAATAAGTGGAATTAGCTAGCAGTGTCAAAATAATTTCCTTGAGTTGCAGCTGAGACAATGAGACCCTCACTTACTTTTTAGGCTGGGCAAAAAATAAAATGCTCCTGTGCATTATTACAGGTATAAGCAACGACCTACTTTTCCACAAACTTTGTGAGCAGTGACTTTGCAGTAGAGTATCCTCAGTACCCAAAGATGATAGAAAAAGATTTGAAATTAAAACATTAGATCTTGTTTGGGCAAGAAAGAAAATGACATTTTCCCAGTACTGCTGAAAATAAGGCCATTTTCGTTTCTGAACCGAACTACAGGCATCAACATTTGAAGCCATCAGTGCAAATTTACAGGAATGGGAGTGTCAAAGCAGCCTTTCAGCTGACAACTAGGGTTTTGTCTGTCCAGTGATAGTTACGGGGAATGATAAACCGGGGGAATATCTACAGGGTGTGTTGAATCAGACATAGAATGACAACAATTTTAAACTTAAAACAAGCAATTCCATGTTCAACATGCAAGCAAAATCAAACAGCCATTACATTTAGCCATTGTTATTGTGTGAAGTATTGGTGTGAGGGCCACAAGAGCAGCATAAACGTACTGCCAAGATTTACTGCTGAGATACACCAGATATTAAAAATTATCTGAAAAGATCATAATTAATTATCCTAACAGATAATGAGTTGTGTGTGAGTCAGCAGTGTGCTGTTGCAGCCAGGAAGACCAAGAAAATACAGGGCTACGTTAGCAGGAGTACAGCCAGCAGGACAGGGGAAATTACTATTTCTCTCTACTGCATGCAAGTGAGGTGACATCAAGAATTCAGCATCCAGTTTCAGCTTCCTCTACAGCTCAATGCAAGATGGATATTAACAAACTAAGAGCCACTGAGACAGATGATCAGGAGGTTGGAGGTCTTCATGTACGAGGAGGGGCTGAGATACATGAGTCTGCAGAGGCTAGAGACAGAGAACCTAGCTGAAGTCTACTGCTATGTAACGACCATCTATAATAGGCAAAGGACAAGAGGCAGTGGTCAAAAGTTGCAGTAAGAGAAATTTCAGCTGGGTAAATTAAAAAAGATTCTTCAAAATGACAGTGGAGCACACTGCCCATCCTGCAGCATCTCCCTCCTTGGAGATACTCCAAACTCTGCTGTATAAGGTCTGAACAACCTGCTTTAGCTTCAAAATTTGCTCTGCTTTGAGCAAGGGAGGTTGGACCAGATGATCTCCAAGGGCCCCTTCAAATGTCAAATGTTCTGTGATTCTGTGATTCATGAATTTGCTCTCCAGAGAAAAGGAAAATATGATTCACATTGTGCCTGCAAACAACAAAATTGTTCTTTGAATACCCAGAGACCCAAGTTTATACTAATATCACCCTTTGCTCAAGATCAGAGTTGCCAGTATTTATAAGGCAATTGTGTATCAATGTTTCATATAATGAATGGCAGCACAAACTGTACTTAATACCCCTGAATGATGAGACAAAGAACACTGAACTGGCTGTGCTAGTCACTTACATAGCAAATCCAATTTTTAAAAACCCTCAGCTTCTGTGATTCCTGGAAGGCTGTCTAGAATTTCTTGCTTTTAGCAGAATCCAGGTCTGTTTTCCCCTAAGCGACATAACTTGTTCATTGTAAACAAGAACCCAAACCCCAAGAGTAAAAACCCAACAAAAAGAAATTTCACCAGAAAAAAAGAAATTATCTTCATTGTGGTATCAGTTGATAATTCTACACATGAACATTCAGACTTGGCATTTTCATGGACTACTATCAACTGGACATGTTAATAAAAAACAAGCAGAAAGCAACATTATATCACTACTCCTGGCAAAAGCAACAGGGATAAACAATGCATTAATAAAGATTAATCCTTCATCTGGGTGGTAAATAATTGAAGCTTATATTGGTTTGAAATAATATGAGGCTGCATAACCTTAGTGGTACAGCCGAATAATGTCTAAGTGAGCTTTGGTCATCAATTAGTATGTAACTGAGTTAAGGAAATAAACTTTCACAGTAGACTTGTTTTTTTCTACAACAAAAATGGTTGGATTCAGTTTTGGTGCATGACATAATTTGAAAACATACATGTCGTAAATTTTTTATTTCTATCACAGTTCTAATGAAAAATACAATGAACGTTTGAGAAAATAAAGTCATTTTACTAATGAACTAGATTCAAGAATAATGTATTCCTGAAAAAAACCTGGATGCATCTGTAAACGTGCACTTTCACTTTTCACTTTTTTAACACTGAATTTGTTTATGCAAATATATGCAAAGTCAGGACAGAAAAAAACCCTAAATTCATGCTTGCAAATGCAGGATTTGTCTATGGCTTGAAGTAGAGCTCTTAGAAGTACTACAAAATGTTTCCAGTAACATTTATGACTTCATTAGACATTTACCCGGGAGTCAAAATCAGATGATGAGTCACATAAATTACAATATATGAAATTGTTTTATTATGAAACTTCATCTTCAGAAAAGGCATGATTTCAGAATGTAAAATTCAAGTTATTTCTCTAGTTCCATTTCACTTTCATCTCACAGCACCATCCCCACAAAGGAGTATATTGACCTACTGTGGCTAATGTATCCGAAATTTCTCATTTGATACTGAGAATTACATCTGCTCAGACTCTGACTACTTGACCAGGTTGGTTGATTTTTCTTAGTTATGGTGAATTAAACTCTATACTTGCAGGATGCCAAAGCCCACCCATAGCACCTCACTGGCACACAGAGGCTAATTCCTCACATCTTTCAGTGAACATAAGACAGAGGAACAGAACTGGTGTCTGAGGAAAGGATGAACTGACAAAGCAAAGTTCATCTATTCAGAAATGTGCATGTTGATCTGTGCCTCACAACCACAAGTCTGAGCTTGGTATAGTAGTTACACATATGGTACTCAATATCGTTTGTCCCAGGAATAAAATTAGGAGATTTAAATAAATAAATAAGTACATGGGATCAAAAGGAGTATGCCTCAGACTTCTGTGCCTCCAACACACAATGTTAACTCTTGTAATTGTTCTTCACATTCAGGAAGACTGTCTTTATTTAAGAAAAGCTGAATCTTCTCATGCCATGAACAAACCACCCGGGATTTCAGGAAAGCACCACATACTACATGGCTGGCAATACATGGTACATGGAGTACCTGATTTACATACAGCTTCCCCCAAAAAACTTTGAAAATCCATGTCTGATCATGCCTGGAGCTGGCTTGATGAGTGCCAGGAGCATGCTAAACTCATGTGGCAGAGGACTTGGTGAAGTAGAAGGACCAAGGGCAGGATGCTGCTGGAGCATGTTGCTGCTGGGGCAGGGTGCTGCAGGGGCAGGAGGCTGTCGGTGAGGGGACATGCTGCTGAGCAAGGCTCCTTTCACATTCAGATACCCCAGGCACCTGACTATATAGATCTGAATGGGGAGAGGGGCTTGGCCAACAGTAGAGTCACTAGTGCAAGGCACATGAAGTGAGATGACTGCGTGAAAGTATCTCACACACTGAAGGAGAGAACCAATAGAATCCTCTGGCTTGCAGAGTCTGTGCTGGTTTTCCATCCAAAATACCCAGTAAACGTGACCTGCAGCTATTGCAGCAGCTGCACAGTGTGTGCAGGCTAGGAAAGAGCTCTGTCCTCTGATATCCTACGCTATGTTTATCCTATTGCTATTTTTTAAAGTAAACTCATAAATTGCCCTCTGGTCACCTGTAATCCTGGAGGCTTATCCCTGCATTCTGCTAACTGCAATATTAAAAAATTGATGGATTTTGAACATGAAATACCGTATTCATTGATCTTATTCTTGGATTTTGCAGTACAATGTGTGTAAGTGGGAGTTTTCATTATAAATCTCATTTTGAAGGGTTTATGACTAGCCTGTTTCAATTCTCTCTAGGCTCAAAACTTGTTAGATATGTTTTACCCTGGAAGATAAAAAATGTCTTGAAAAGTGGGAAAGAGAGTGAGAGAAAGAAAAAGTATGGTGAAACTTTCTTTAACTACAGGAACATATTTTGAACCAAATATATGAAACACTGAAATTGGACAGCTCTTATTTTGTTTCATAAATTGGTAGGTTTTGAAACATAAGAGCCTATGCTCATCCTCAGGAAGTCACTTCTTACATTCTGGGTAAAATATACCTACCATTTTGGACTAAAGCATCTTTCCAATATTACTGCAAGTCACTTAACTTTTACAGAAGACTGTAGGAGGCAGATTGTGAATTTCCCCTACCCCTTCTGTGATGAGGCAGAGGTTGTGCAGAATTTGGGTGTATAACTTCACTTATGCAAATGAGAGAGCCCAGGGTGGGAGATGAAAGGATGGTAAGGTGCTCAGAAGTGAAGTGCAGGAGTTCATATGCAGTAGAGGGATATGTTCTTACCCACACAATGTGCTGTGTCTTGTTTCAGCCTTTCTGTCTGCTTTTCAAACTTACTGGAACAGTAATATTCAGATGATAAAAGATCACCTAACAAATTATTGGCCCAGCCTTCATCAAGTAAGGTTATATTTTTAAGGATACCATTCACTTTCCAAAGGTAACAGCTGTAAGAAATGAAAGTAGTCTCTCCTGTGCAACTTTCTTGAAATTTCCTGACTCCATTTCTTACATTTTAATTTACCAATTGTTTTGGCATATGGAAAGGGTTATACAGGCGTAACAGACTTGCGAATTTATAAATAATGAACATGAAAATATCAAAGCAAAATTAGTTTTTCAATAGACAGGTTTGCTTACCTGTATATGACCAATCAATCTCTTCTATCAACTTCCGTTGTTGCCTGTAGTATCCGTACACCAAATCTGCAAAATAGCAATGAATTTACAATATCAAAACCAGAAGCCTAACACAGTCATGAAGTACAGATGATATACTCCCCTCCAACAAGATAATCACTGTTTTAATTCCTAATGAGGTATTTACTTTTTCCTTATCTTGGACCTTGAATGGTAAGTAATGGTTAAACAGAATATAAATACCATCAACACTGTAGCATATAAAGGACACAAACAAAGTGCTTTTTGATTTATCTGAATGTTATTTGTTATTTGGTTTTTAACTCTTCACTCAAGACTTGAATTATGTATTATTTTCAAACTTCATTGCCCAGTTTTTTTTCTTTATGATCACGATATGTTTATTTTCTTTATGTTCCATCCAGTTTTTACCCCTTCTGCCCCTTCCTTCGCCTTTCCCCTTCCTTCTCCTTTCCCCTTCCCTTTACTCCATTTCTCATCACAACCACACTTTCTCTTTTACAATTCACACAACTCCCCCTTGAAGAAACCCTATTCTGTGAGGTCCTTTACAAAGAACCAATCTAGATAACACAGAAGTCAATGCAAGTTAAACTTTTCCTTCAGTGTGTTCAGGACTGTATATCTTGTCTCTAACTTTATACTACTGATAACATTTAAAATAATGAACAAATTATTTTAAATGTCATTTCACTGTGTACTCTCATCAGCAATATTACAGCTGAAGTATGTGAAGCTACTTGTACCTCCATAAACTTTATGGAGAGAGAAGGCTAGATATTACACACTTTTTAATGACATTATATTTCTCCAGAGAGAAATATCTAACTGTATAAATACTCATTGATTTACTCTGACTACTGAATAACCTTCACCATTATCCTTTTCATGTCAGCACAACTGTAGCAACACTACTGATGTGTGCAAATAGATAACTATGCCCATTAATACTTATTAATATGTGTAAATTGCAGATATAGGGGGTTTTTTTGAGACTGTCATTTCGAGAGTCATAATGTTAACTAGCTTCATTAAATACTGTTCTAGAGAAGCACAATATAACCTATTTAAGAAATAATTGCATATGAGTGCATTGAGCACGCATATGGATTACCTCCTTGAGAAAGAGCCACAGAATTCTGTTCACATTCTGTAATAAATACAATTTCATGAAACAGTTTCATAGCATCCATTTCTTTTTCTTTAATGCTGCAAAGTATGCAGTGCTGATTACAGGATGTTAAACCATAATTGCTATTTGCAAGGTTAGAAATGTTCTGTGCCTTACAATGACTTTCTGCTACCTATCCGAAGTCCATAGGTTTTAATAGCTTCATCAGGAATTCCGCTTCTCCATGAAACTGCAATTGCCCTGAAATGTTCTTCTCTTCCCCTGTGCAAAAAAGACCCCAACCAAAACCCACCCTTACAACACTTAGCAACATCCACCCATGACTAAGATTTTTACAAAAAGATCAAACCTTACATGTAAGTAATGGCACTGAAAAGGGATTTACATGCACCGACCTTGTCTTTGGACCACATTTTCAAGTCAATGTGCATTGTGCCTGCTTCTTTAATTAATTATGTAAAAGAAAGCTGTTTCAGTTCTGATTCACAGGTGTTAGTTGCTGTCTCCAGTTTCCTCCTTTATCTATTCTTCTCCTAATTGTTACTTTAAACAATTAGTTGAGCATTCATATGCTAACGAAGCAGGGTTTGGGCGTGAGAGCGTCCCACCACTTTTTAAATTCCACATGGAGGTCTGATGGACAAGGAGCAATAGCTTCAATGAACAAGAAAAAAAGGGGGCAAGGTTCACTTTTTTTGGTGCATTACACACTTATAGACTCAGTAAATCTTATGGAAAGTCTTTATAAATGCCAGGAGACATTAGGAGTTCATACACCTTCTTTCCTCTGCTATTCACGTATTGTGCTCCCACAGCCGCCTCACAGCACCCTCACAGCCATGCGCCTTCTCACATATGCAGGGATTGTCAGCCGTTTTGGTCCTGACTCTTTCCACTACAAATACGTGGCAAAATTGGAGAAGGAAAGCAACTTTCATTTGGGGAAGGGAGCGATTGAGGAATCAGAGAAAAGCTGTGTGCCAGTGTATGAAGACAAGTGAATGCAGTGACTCTCCCCTTGAGCTACTTGGTTAAACTGCCCTTGCAAAACACAACAATGCATCCTACAGAGTGCTGATGTGTTCACAGCGTGTTAGTGCTGACCAGCTAACAGTTTAGAGACAAGGTGGAAGGAAAGTATTTTATCTTGTTTTGGTTTATGTTACTAAATTGACATCCCTTTTGCTCATCGTATATGACAGCACATACTTCTGTTCAAATAGCGTATTTAAATTTCTTACATTTAATTTAAAAGACTATAGTAATAATGAGAACATCTTCACAAAAGAGAAGGCAAGACTGATGTAGAATTTGTGGTTTTGTAGGTAAATCTATGATCCTCATGTTTGAGCTGGATCAGCCTGGCAATCAGTTTGATTTCTCTTGTGACACTGACTGACATCTTCAGCCAGTGCCCAAAATAGTTTGAATTTTACTGGTTGAGGTGCTGGTTGAGTTGCTGCTTTATGAAGCAAAAAAATACTTAAACTTCTGTTCTGCTTCCAGGAAACTGTTGAACATATTTCCACAGATTTTGTAGAACAAGGCAACTGAGTTGCAGGATCATGTCTTAACCAGTTTGATGGTTATCTTTATATGCCCATCAAGGACAAAAGTGAGATATCATTAGATGCTTTTTGTTCCCTTTTTCTGTCCTCTTTCAAAACCAAAGTTTTCTGTCTAAGCCTGTGAGACTTGTTCCTCTTTATATTCTGTCCAAATTGTGCTCACCCCAGTGCCCAAGGCCCATGAAATCAGCAATAATGGTGGCAAATGCTTCCCTCTCTGCACACGGGGACTGACTGATTTGTGGATGACCTTGCCTCGTGCTCAGTCATCATGAGCAAACAGAGAAGTTGCATTTCTGATTCAAGTGCTGGGTGTAATAAGACCTTGTAGATTATTTTTCCTGTTTAAAAAGTACAAATAACCACTTTTTCTTCCTCCTGACACGAGTCTGCTATTTCTTTTGCATTTACTAGCCTTGGTTGAGTTGCTTTTGATTTACCACTGTAAATGAAACATTTGGATCTTCAATTTATTCCTACATAAAGGTAAAATAAATAATAGCTTTAAAATTAACAGAAATAAATGTCTTTGAGGGAGGACCTCTTGATTTGGCACTGTGTCCCAGGATAGTAAGTCAGAGAAGTAGAAATAGGAACTTAAACCTTTGAATTCTGGACTGGAGAATCCTTTGAGAGACACTGAGGCAAAAAGCTCCAAGTATCCACCAGAGACTCCCCTCCCAAGCCTCTGTAAAAAGGTTATTCTGAGGACAGTGCCCCAGACACAAAATACGTTGGGGGATGCTACATTCAACATACTACTTTGCTGCACAGGATACAAGATCAGGTGTAATCTTACACTGTAATTTATACCAGGCTGCTGTAATTTTACCAGTCCATTATGACTGTCCCTTTTGACACAGCGGTGTCAAGAGATATCAGCTGATAGACTCAAGAGGACAAAAGGGCAATCTCCTTATGGTTTTACCTACACTCAACATGAACTTACAAGATTCACCAGCAGCCAAGCTGGCATTTATGAGATTCTGACATCAGAATGACTTATTTATAGGAACTGGGACGCGCTCGGGTAATGCACATGTCTGCAAGATTTTCTACAAACAGGGCACTAATGGTCTGTGTGCACAGTAGGTGGTGTCAGTCTTAACTATGCATTCGGATTGCCAACATGGTTTAGTCCTGGGAAGAAAAGGCAGATGAGGCCCTCTGTAGGCAGACAGGAGCAGCCTCATGTTCACAAGCCCTGGTCTTGGGGGACTGCAACCACCCCAGTATCCGTTGGAGGGACAGCACAGCAGGGCACAAGCAATCCAGGATGTTCCTGGAATGCATTGATGACAACTTCCTTTTCCAAGTGATAGAGAAGACAACAAGAAGTACCTTGCTGGACCTTGTACTAACCAGCAAGGAGGAGCATGTGGGGAATGTGAAGTTCCAGGGCAGCAGCCTTGGCTGCAGTGTCCATGAAATGGTGGAGTTTACGATGCACAGAGTAGTGAGGAGGGCACGCAGCAAGCTCAATACCCTAGACTTCAGGAGAGCAGACTCTGGTTTCTCCAGGGACCTGCTTGGTAGAGTACCATGGGACAAAGCCCAGGAGGGAAGAGGGGCCTAAGATAGCTGCCTGGCATTCAAGGATCACCTCCTCCAAGCTCAGGAGCAATGAGTCCCAACAAAGAGGAAGTCAGGCAAAAATGCCAGGAGCCCTGCATGGATGAACAGGGAGCTCCTGAGGAATCTTAACTGCAAAAAGGAAGTCTACAGAGGGCAGAAGCAAGGACAGGTAGCCTGAGAGGAATGCAGAGAAATTGCTTGAGCAGTCAGGGATCAGGTTAGGAAGGCTAAAGCCCTGATAGAATTACATCTGGCTGAGCACATCAAATGCAACAAGAAAAGTTTCTATAGGTATATCAGTGATAAAAGGAAGACTATGGAAAATGTGGTCCCTCTCCAGCAGGAAATGGGAGACCTGGTTACCTGGCATACAGAGAAGGTACTCAAGTACTCAATGATTTTTTTGCCTCTGTCTACATCATCAAGTGTTCTAGCCACACCACCCAAATCACAGAAGGCAAAGGCAAGGAGGGGGATAGTGAAGAACCACCCACTGTAAGAGGTCAGGTTCAAGACCATCTATGGAACCTGAAGATGCACAACTCCATAGGGTCCTGAGGGAACTGGTGGATGAAGTGGCTAAGTCATTCTCCATCATATCTGAGATGTGGCAGTCTGGTGAAGTGGAAAAGGGGAAACATAATCCTAATCTTTAGAAGTGGAAAAACATGGCTTCACTAATCATGCTGGACAAATTAGGTGCCCTTCTACAATAGCATTACAGAATTGGTAGGTAAGGGAAGAGTAACCGATGTCACCTACCTGGACATGTACAAAGTATTTGTCATGGTCGCACACAACGTGCTTGTCTCTCAATTGGAGAGACATGGATTTGATGGATGCACCAGAAGCATTACATCTTACTCAACATTTTCTTTCTGCCCAAAATATAATTTGGGAGCAAAGAGGATAGACTCTACAGTCATAAGCATTCATCTAGTATAAATGGACAATGGCAATGCATTACAGCCACAGACAGAAAGGATCTGTTGGTATTAAAACTGACAGGAATTTCAATTTATATGCGCAGGACCCAGCCTGTGGTTCCTTAGGCCGCAGAAGAGCACCGGAACTCTTGGGATGCCTGCAAGGATGTGTACATTCACCACAAGTATGAGATCATTTTCTCTTTGAGAAACTCAAAAGCTCCTCTTTAAAACAAACCGCTCTGCTACATACACTTGTATTACTGACACTGCAGAAAGTGGGAGCTGTGAACACCAGAAGGTTACACAGGTTTCAAAAAGATTCAGAAATCCTGTGAAGGATAAATCCACACACACCTCTGAAACACAGCGACACAGCTTTTGGCTCACTAAGTCCGCTGATGAAACTGGGAGGATTATACTAGGAAGTTCTCATTGCATATTTGCCCTATTTTAATGCATTTGGCTAGGCATTTGCTACTGGGTTTTTGTCAGACCCATTTTATCAGACGAATGCCTTGAATCGGCCAAGCAGTTTAAAAATTTGTATTCAAATACATGTTTTACTTGCTGAGACATTTAACAACGTGTTTAGAAGGACAAAGGATTATTTACCCCGGTTCAGATTTTCCAGAACACAAACTGACTTGACTCCACAGAAAGACTACTGAGATGCACCAATTTGTGCCTAAATGTGAATGTCCTGGATGATGCTCATTCAAATACTGTGAGGTAGCTCACTCTCTATGCCCTAGTTGATTTACTATGTCTAGTCTTCATCAGTATTTTTATACACTGTAAACCATTTTGAAAGTCATATTTTTAGATTAAGATACTAATATCTTCACTGAAGGATTAGGGTTTGTGGAACAAACTGAAATGGCATGGTAAGAACAATGTTTATCCAGGGTAGCTGAAAGACAATTTGTACGTGTCTGGTGGGTAGAAGTGGGATGCTAAACAAAGTTGCTGCAACGAAGTTAAAGAGAGGAAGGCAAACAGCAAAACTGGCATAATGATAAGGAAGCTACATGTGATTAACAAAAAAAATGCTCAGTACTTTTCAGCTTTTAAAAGAATGAAATTAAGTAGATCAGAAGACTTCTATTATGTATGTTCTACTTCCAAAAGTAAAGACAGAACCTTAAACACAGCTAAAACGGTGTGAAATCACCTCTAATGATAAACGGAGGGGTTCTTCAACAGCTGGCATTTCCTTATTTTAGCTCCTTCCATTGACAGAAAGGTCACAGGACCCACTTCTAATACCTTTCATCTATCTTATGAAGATGTAGCTTCATTGCCTCAAATGAAATAATTCTTGATTTATACTGACAGAAGAAATTAAAAGAATCAAAGCACGATCTGCTAACAGCCTTGAAGTTCTAACCGACAGGAGCCATCTATAAATCCCTCTGAGAAAACTATCCACATTTACCTGAGTAAGGTCTCTCTCTTATGGATTTATCTAATTTAGTAATGGAATCTGCAAAAATCTGGAATACCACCAAAATACTTTAATAGCCTACCCCTACAATTTCATATCTTTTTTCTCCCTGGAAGTTGAAGTGTCTAAATCTTTTGTTGTGATTAGTCTGAGAACTCTACCAGCCTTAGGGAAATTTCAATTTATTTTTCTTTTTACCCACAGTTCCTTCTGTGTAGGCTTATTTTAGGCATCAGTACATTTTTGGGTACCTATAAAGAGACTCGGTTCCTTTCATTACACTGCAATGTAGGCTGCTCATTCCAATACAGATTGAGAAAGTGAGACTTTCCCTGCCCTAAATATAAAACCAAAACAAAACTCCTCTTACAATTTGACAATTGTGTGTATTTACTAACACATTTGTGTTAAAAAAAAGAAAAACTAAGAACAAGAATGACTGGTTTCCTGTAAAAGCAGCTAGCATTAACAGCCAGAGCATTAATAGGCACTCTGCTTACTTAACATGTCACAACTTTACAGCGAACAGTGCCATGAATAAACCTTACAGTATCTGCTAAGGTTTATAAATCACACATAATTATGATATTCCAGGGCATTTGTATGTGCACAAGGAACAAGGACTCCAGTTTGACTGATTTCCGTGCTACCTCATTGGAATTTTACAAGCCTGAGGCTTATGGAGCCTCTGGAATTTCTAAGCATCAGTGGAATGTCGGAATGATCTCAGGATACTGCAGAGTGTGATCCTGTCTGCTTGTAACCTGCTTCCACCTTCACTATGACTACACACAACGTAGAAATGTTAGAAGTCACCTGCTGTTTGTGATCTTGTGTGAGTAGACGCCACCTGAAGATAGAGAAAAATGGTTTGATAGACTTCAGCTCCCTACACAGCCAGTAACAGTTAACTGAAGCATTGGCTATAGGAAGTTTTAAGGCTTCTCTGGTAACCAGTGTAGCATTCAAGTGCCTGCTCACTGAAATGAAGCTGAAAATACACATTTTATGTGGGAGAGTGGTGCTTATCTTTCCAGAATGGATATTTCTGAACATGCATGGATGAGTGAAATGAAGTGCCTGTGAAACTCTTCAGCTAAATACAAAGATATCTCAGTAATTTAAGAACCTACAGAACTAGGTAACCCAGGAAAGCTGGATGGCTGGCTTGCTGCTGAAGATCTTAAATGGATTTTAGGTGTTCAAAGCTAAACCTGAAGGGATTTAAGAGGACTGTAATCTCCCCAAAGATGTTACACTATTGTCTCAAGTATGAATTGAGGCAAACTGGGGATTATGATAGAAATTGGATGTGCTATTCAAAAAAGCAGTCATCAAGCAGTGTTTCCTAGGACACACTTTTATATAACTTTGCTGCTACCCAGATTGCCTTTTAAAGCAACAAATGCAAATTAATGGAATCGCATAAATAAAAATTAAATCCACACCAGACAAACAAAAACTCAACCAAATCAGTGAAACTACAGGTATTTGGTCTCAAAATGAATCTATGTCTCTTTTTGGACTACCGGAAAAGTAGGAAAGAGAGTTGAGCAGAACTGGATTTTGTTTAAACATACATACTAAAGGCAACTTTATTGCATGATCCTCTTCAATGTTCTGGGTATTCCACAGACAACATTTTATGATTTTGATTTCTAGGAAAACTATGTGTCAAGACTTGTAATAAATATAATTATGAAATAAGAAGTGGCTACCTCTTACATTTAGCACCTAAGTGTAAAATAATTAGAATCCCATTTCCAAAAAACAAGAAATATTGCAGTAGAAACATTTCAGAACTTCAATGCAAAATAAATCGAATTTAAATACTATACCCAAAATCTTGGAGTTTGTATTTAACTGGGTTTTGGAAACATTTTTAGAAGTCTTTACTATGTTTCCCCAATGCCTCTCCACCTGTTAATATTAACTTCTAGAGATAAGTTCTACAGCTTTGGATAATAGCTACCTAAAACTCTTGTGAGTGGATCTTATGCAAGTCATCTCAAAGGCACATTTACTGAAATATATGTTTTTAAGCACAGTAGGAGCTGTGAAGTCAAGCTGTTGGAAACTTTCTCTTTTGCAAACTATTTCAAAATGTAAAATCATCTTGTGGACTCTAACAAACAGCCTTAGACCAAATCCTGTGAACATGCTGGTAGGGGGTAGATTGAAAGAAATATATTCTCTAGAGGAGGAAGTCTTTAATTATTAAATATATTTCTTTCTCATTTATTTGATGCTGGAATTTCAGATTTTACTCAACTATTATCCCTCTAGTCATGCTCCAGTAAGTTTCCTGAAAGGTGACTCTTTAGACAGGGAATCTTTTGCTTCAGGGAGGTACTTACTTGAAACATCTTGGTGAAATTCTTTTTTCAATAACAGTGAAAAGAGAGGTTACCATAGATGATTATTGTATAAGTATTCATATAAGTCTAGGGATTATCCCACATACCAAAACCATTCTACTCCCCTTAGGAAGCTTGCATCTGGAATCGTTTGGCCTAGGGGACTAGGGGAGTGATTGTGTCGCCTGTACTCAGCACCAGTGAGGCTGCAACTTGAGTACTGTGTTCAGTGTTGGGCCCCCACTACAAGAAAGACATTGAGGTGCTGGAGTGGGTCCAGTATCTTCTCTCCCCTGTCCTGCTGAGGTCTGGAGTGATAGAGTGGATTTGTTGGGCACCTGGCATCCAACCAGAGCCAATCCAACATGTATTCACCAGAAGTACAACAGACCTACCTGTTCCTGCAGATTGTTTGTATCTGAATTTTGAGTGTTCTTGAGGAGCAACTGCCATGTAGATTCATATCTCCCCAGGCAGAGGAAGGAAGAGAACCTATCTTCTCATGCCCATGGAATTTTCAAGCCAGCAGGATGTAATGAAGAGAATTAATGTCATTAATACTTTATGTGGAGCTTAATGCTACAACTGTGTTTTAATATGGTCCAACAAGTTTTAATTTTGAAAGGGTGCCTGAAAGATGACTAATTCTTTAATTAGAAACATATTTTAGATATGAAATAAGCTCCAAACTGTTCCACATTATCCAGACTGAGAAATTCTCAGCAAACTCTAAAACAGAACTTTAAGCATTTGGGAGACTTTCAGGTTAAGAATTGGAGTATCCACGAAGTCAGGCAACTCTTTTTTAATTTTAAGGATTTGGCTAACTTTGAACTTGGGTGCCTGTCCTCTACCTGTGTTTCACTTTTCAGTTGTTGTTTACAACTACAAAAGACTTTGGAAAACTCACTGTTGAATAGGTCAAACCAGAACAGTTGACTCCAAGTACAGTCTAATACTAACAGAGATTTCACCCTGACATATTTGGATTTTAACCTTTATGGCACTACCTAAAGAAAGAAATGATTGTAGAAATAGGAATGCATTGTTTAGATCCACAAAAAAAAAAATATTCTAGTGCACCCAACTGGATTTTTTTTCCCAGATATTTGACCTTGGCTCAGAGACTATGACAATGGCAAGGGTCTGGGTGTTTGCTGGGGGGACTGGTGCTGTTGGATGGCACTGGGATTCCCAAAGACCTCATCCAGACCTTACAGCTACAAGGACTCACAGTCCCAATTAATGAGGCCTCTGCTTTTGGTGGGATAACATACAATTTGTTCCAGCAATTCTGAACCTGATTTAAAAAATTTGTAAGTCAACACTAACAGATTGAACAACATTATTTGATTTTCCTATTATTACTTTGGGAAGAGACGAAATCTAAAAATAAAAGACGTCCAAAAAAAGGAAATTTAGAGGATTTAGAAAAATCTATTTTATATTTAAAAAACTATTTTGTTCACATTTCCTTTCTTGACTCAATTTTTTATTCTCTTCAGTACCTTGTTATCTATATTGCATCTACCATTTGATAATAGTTTTGAGGTCAAATGCTGTCTCATATTTTATGTAAGGAAAAACTTCACTGAATGGGTTGTCAAGCACTGGAACAGGCTGCCCAGGGAAGAGGTTGAGCCACCATCCCTGGAGGGATTGATAAAACACATAGATGTGCCGCTTAGGGACATGGTTTAGTGGTGGGCTAGGCAGTGTTGGGTTAATGGTTGGACTTGATGATCTTACTGGTCTTTTCCAACCTAAACCATTCTGCATAGGTCCAAGAAAATACCACGAGGGAAATGGGAGTCCCATCCTAGTCCTGCCCCACATCACCCACAAAACTCTATGTTCAGATGATTTTGGAATTGAGACTAATACCATTTGGGAATGGGAACTCAGGAGGGTGACAGATATTTGGCATGATCTATATAGTCAAGTATCTGGCTCATTTGTATTTAATTAATATAGTGTTCATCTTGGGGGGATTGGGGTAAATCTGTCAAGGAAACAATATAAGGCCCATGTAAATGCAGGCAGAACACAGCACCACCTTATAGGCATACATGTCTCTACCCCCACCCTTCTAACGTCTAATTTACACATATTTTACCTAACAGTAATAGCAGACAGAATACAACTTTAGGATTCAAAAAAAATACTAACAACTGTTTCCTTAGTTCACATTCTTTCTCCTCCTCTCCTGTTAAATTCTATCATCAGACATAAACGTAGTTGAACAAGGTTTGACCCAAAATGTGGAAATAATAGACCCATAAGATAATAGATACATGGTTTAATCAATCATTGTAAACATGAAATTTCACTTTACTGCAATAACCATTTCCCCACATAATCCAACCTTTCACTAAGTCAGTAAAAAGCCTTTTTCCAGGTCTCAGGTGGTGGTGGCACTCCATGAAAAGCCTTAATTTGTGCACTGAACCACAAAATGGAGGTTCTGACCTCTTGTTACTTGCAATCCTACACCGAGTGTATAACATGGTCTGAACCAAAATCTCATTGCAGCAATACTCTGAGGTTCAGATTAGTTCAATAGAACTGAAAGTTCATACACCATGGCAATCAGCTGTCAACACTCAATAACCAACTGCAAATTGACTGTGACTTTCTAGCAATAAGAAATTAAATCTTTGAAACAAAAATCAAGAAGCCTGAGAATGTCATTATGATTCACAGGCAAATTTTTACTACAAACTAAACACCATAACATGAAGAAATTAAATACAACGTAACTATTAAATTTGTTTTCAGTTAATTGCAATGACTCATCTACCAAGATTAAATGATTTTTATTGCCAATTAATACTGTAATGAATTGCTGTGTCAATTAACGGCAAGCAGAATCTGAGGAAAACATTATCTAAAAATGCATAGTGAGTTAATAGTTTGAGCATGCTTAAACCTTGTAAGTAGGTTTCAATGCACCTAATGCGACTCATGAATATACAGCTGGACCTATCAAGTCATTCCCAGGTTAGATATTCACCTGTATAAGCTCTTTGCTGGTTTGGATCTCAGCTCCCAGTAGAACTAAGGAGTTTTGGCTCTTAAGTGACAAAGAATTAGTTCTAGAGAGGGATTATAACACTGAACTCCTATTGTAGGCTCTTGAAGATCCTCAAAGCCCGTGACAAACAGACACCTGCCCTTGGTCTAGGTGCAGAGCACTAAAACCCTGGGTAAAGGCATTAATTAGCAGGGTGTGAAGTGTGTCTCGCTGGTCCACCCCCACCCTCACCCTGCCACCACCTTATGAATATTTATATAAAGGTTTTATGGTATGGGGAAAAAATTCAATAGGTTGGATTCAGATTGTCTTCTGTGAACATTCTTTGGGCAAGTAATTAGGATGCTTTGTAGCAGAGCCATTTAGACACTTCTGCCATTGTGCTAGGGAGGAAGCCTGCCTTACACATCACACTGAGCAATGCAGAGCTATGAATAGGGGATGGCCTGGAAGTTTACATATAGACTGAGAAGAAGCTCTCCCACTGGCTGTTTTTTTATAAATGCTTCTAATTAAGTGTGCAGGTCCAAAGAGACAAAATTAACATGGTGGTAAAACTCACTTCTGTGAGTGAGCAAGGAGGGTTTAAACTTCCAGGCCCTGGAGAACTTCTCGGGGAAAACAAAACCAAAACAAAACAAAACAAAAAAAAACCCCCAAAAAACCCCCTGCTGAGAGCGGAGGAACATACAACTGACCCTATGCCAAAACAAATTCTGAGCCCTAGTAATATGTATATGCATGTAAACACACATATATGTACACACATATACATATGTATACAGACACATATATGGCTATACCACAGAGCCTAGCAAAGAAAAGCAAATTGAATTTCTATGGGGTAACAGGAGGGAACAACTAGCAAAAGGTAATAAACCAGTAAGATTTCAACTACCCCATGTAAAACAGCCAAATGACCCAATGGGACAGAGCTTAGAGACAATGCAGGTGCAAACCTGGAAAGTAGCTCTTGGACAAAAAATGGCAGGGGTCTTTCTTGAGAAATTCATCTAACACGCACAGCATAGCGACAGGTCACATAGAGACAGCAGATGAGCCATTAAAGAGTGGATGACTGCAATATAATTTGAATTGACATTGAAAGCATAGCAAAGGTGTCAAATGAACACATTGGCACTAACTTCTAACAAATAAAATGCACAGGCTTTTTCGAAGATCCTCAAAATAAAAACATTTCCAGTTTTTATAGCAATGTCACTTTTTAGAAGTCTTAAAAATATCTATTAAAACATTTTCCAGAAATGGATACAGCTGGTTAAATCAAAAGATTCAAGCAGATACGCCAAACTGTTGCAGTGCACTGACATTTCAGTTATTTAGCTTGGATAGAATGACAGTTTCAAGGAAATTCAGAGTTATAACCAACAAGGTAAATATGTAACAACACCAAATGATATGTGGTTTTGACAGACGTAGCAGCAGAAATAATTGAAAAGACACTATTGAGAAATACTAAAATACTTTTAATTTATTGGGTTTTCCACTTAATTGTACCAGCTAAAAGAAGAGACTGGAGTGTCCCTGGACAGATAAATCAAGTTCTTAAATCAGTGTATAGCTGCAGTCCAAACAGAAATTTGGAAATATGTCAGAAATGGTGAAGAAAGAACATTACTGCCCCTTAACGCAAATCATCAGTGTGGCTTCATCTGGAAAAATGCATTCTGTCCTGCCCTCACCTTCTTAAAAAAAGTCAAGATCAATAACATGGGTGAGAGGGTACAATAATGAAACTTCCAGGCAAAGGGAGATGGAAAAGGTTAAGAATGCTTATTTGGGAAGAAAACAAATATAAATAATAATGAATGTTGCTGAGATGAAAACTGGGAACTTTTGTTCACCTTCTCTCTAGAAGAACAAGAACACCCGGGGGCATTAATGAGAAGGCTGAAAGTAAGAAATCCAGTGAAAGGATACACTTCTTTTTTACATCTAGGCAATTATCACTGCAGGAAGCCGCTGAGGCTAACAGCTAAATGAGGTTGAAAATAGCTATAAAGATATCAAGACTATTTGGAGTTATCACAATACATTTAGAGAGGCACCTGGCATAGATGAGATGTGTGAGAAAGGACTGGGGAAGTATCTCACTTCTACCTACTGTGGGACTTCATGCCTCTTCTGACACATGTGCACTGGCCTCTGTCAGACAGTGGTGATATCAGGTATGACCTAATATGGCTTTTCCTACTATTTGTGTACTACACATGAATAATCCACAGCATTACAAACAGTGGTAGTACTTGTCCTAGATGAAATACAGCTACTGTTAAAACCTAAAATAAACATAATATGGTTCTGTAACAGACAATCTACTTGCATACAGGTAAATTAAGCTTGAGAAGCTGGCCAAAATAAATGATCTAACTGACTCTTCCCTTCCTTAGATTCAAGGGAATGTATCCTGAGAAGCTTTTAGCAAAAGCATCTGCCTTAACAGTCTGAAATTCCCTCAGTGACAGCAAACCATGACTGCAAACTGATATACCTAACAAATGAAAAAATCTCAGATCTGTCAGTTGCAGCTTCCTTACAGACCTGGGGATTATGTGGCTCATTTCTGTGTTGCAACATCCACCATGTTCAAAGAGGAAGTGCTGGGTTTAGACAATACTGGCTTTCACTCTCATTATAGGAGAACAGCATAGAGCAGATTTTGGCCTAACCAACACTACAGAGTATGCCTAGAAATGAATGTGTTTTCAAACAGCACAATTCTGTGATCTGCACTGTAGCGTTCACAGCCAAAACCTTATTCCTCTGCAAAGGCCTGTTTAGGTGACTACTGCTATTATTAATGGGTTTTCCTCTTTACACTTTCTAGACATTCTGCTGTATCTAATTTCTGTTTGATCTGGAGAATGTGAAAAATAGACTGATCTGGCCATCATTGGCCCATATGCCTCCTATAAAGGCAGGAGATATCACTAAACAGTAGATTACTACCTGTTCTCTCCTGTCTGTCTATTTTTGTTGCAACATATAAGAAAATCCTTACTGCTATTGTCTGTTCCCATGGAGAAGGACAATTTAAATGTCCAGTAAAAATGCCAGTCATTACAGCACTTACCTAACTGTTCTTCCTCTGTCTTAATGACATGATGTTGTTGCTTACATTGTGATCATCCATCAATGGTCTTTTCCTTTATGTCTTGAGAAGATACCATGTTTCCCATTATAGTTATAATGTCCAAACTTTTTCACTGGTGAACATGCACAGGGTACAGTAGCTCTTATGAAAATAATTCTGGGAATTTATGGCTCTTATATTGGATTAGGGGCAAGTACCAGCTGTTCTTGCTGCGTTAATTCAGGACTCTTCATTGAAAGACCTGCCTCTTCCCACTGGAAAGCTGTTCGCTAATGCCATTTTCAAGGAAGGCCAGGAAATGTAGTTACAGTTCTCTCTAAATGCAGCTTCAAGCAGCAATACAGCAAATTTGTTTAGCTAAAGTTGGTATAAAACGTTCAGGTAGCACTAGACAGATACGCTAAACAAACTTGTAAGAATTACAAACACTGAAGTTTTTATTTTGTTACATTAATTTTATTTAAGATTTTAACTTTTTCATCCTCCTCACCATCAAAAGCAACCCATCCCTAATACAAATCTACCATTAAACTGTGGAAATATCCTGCAGCAAATTAATTAAGATATGGAGCAGACGGATCTTTTACTTTTGCTATCTGGAACAGATGAAGCTGAGACAGGTATTATTTAATCTTGCAAATTAAATCTCTGCTGAAAAGCCATATAAACACAGGTTGCCTAATGCTATTCTTCCTTGTACTGTAATTTAATTTAAATGTAGGAAAAAACCCCAAATGAGGCTGCTACCTATGATTTCTTCTGGTACAGGTAAAGGGGAATATAGTCTCAACCACTTTCTTCTTACCAGGGCAGCTGTACCATGTCTTAAGGCTAAGAAAAAGCAACACGAGGTGGGTGACTGGACCTGAACTCTTGTTAGGTTGATATAAGACTCTGAATCACCACATCTGCTCAAGCCCACCTATGCCTTACCTCTCAGGTGTGTTGGCCACCCCTGCTCTGGCAGGACTCCCACTGCACCCAGGAAGGCAGTGAGGATGGGTCCTGCTGAATTTCAAGCCCTAAAGAAGCACAGCATGAATTCACTCAGCTCCCAGTGGCAGAAGGCAGGTAATGAGCCGGGGCCAACTATGCATTTTCATGCTTCTAGTTGCCCAAGTAGAGGCTGTAAATAACTGCAGGATTTTAAAAAATTTTCTTTTATTTCAGGGATGTATCCATTCTTCAGCTAACAGTTGAATTTTTATGCCCCTTTACAGATAAATGATGTATTTTGACTGTAGCAGGTGACCAGCATTATGCCCTTTCAAAGAGAAACCCTTAAAAAAAATATGTCCAGCTTGATTAAGTTGACTATCTGAATTCAAGGCATGTCTTGACTGCTTTCCATGAAAACAAGTGATCCTTTTCATGGGTTAATGCCATTGTAACTTCCTCTACACGTTGAACAGATTACCATGGACACAAATTCAGACTCCTTCCATTCACACACCTAGAAATTTACATAAGTCTGCAGAGAAAACAGGCAGCCAGGCTTTCACTGGCATGAATATTGTGATGAAACTTTCATACAATACATACTTTTGTCTCCTAAAATAGAGTTTACAGTAAAAAAATCTGTAAATTAGTTAAACAACAGGAAAAAATATTTTAGGTAACTGTTTATAATGGTCTTTTAAAATAATGAATCACTAACCAAATATCTTAAGTTCATTTGCTGCAAATCAAAACTTTGGCAGTATCCCCTGTACAATAAAAATGCCATTTTTCTTTGCTGTAATACTGAACTTTTTAATGTAAAAAATACTACTCTGCAAGTCACAGGAGTGTACCTGCTACACATAAAAAAACGTGAAGATATCATACCTTCAGTTGACCAACAAGGTGTCTTCAATGAAGACACCTTTGTTTTGCTTTGCTCACCTTTTTAAAAATTAAAGGCATTTTGCTGTATCCAGACTCTCAAACATAAGAGTAATGGACTCCTCTTCAGACTCATTCTCATAAATTTTGTTTTAAAATTGTCACTGAAACCAGTTTTGGTCCATAAGATGACACGATAATTTTACATTCAAGAACTTTGAATGAGGAGAGTCCAGGACAGGGTCTCCCAGATATCTGTTTTATTGCAACTGTGTTTGTGTATCAGTATTATAAATTAATTTTTAAAAAGAGCTTGGGAAACCCCAGACATCCAAATTCAAATGGAATGTTTGATATACTACTGGATATTCTGTGACTAAATGACATGAATTCTTTCTAAAATGTTTCCCTGAAAAGCAGCGGTACACCTGCTGTTGGAAAATGCCTCTTGAGTAGAAAACGAGATCTTTCTGAGCAATCTGGATTGGTCCTGCTAGGCTAACCTTTTGGTGAATGGTACATTAGAGGATGAAGAAAGGTCAGTGTCTTACTTCAATAGTCTCTTACTCCAAAGGCACCGAGGGATGCACAGCCTGTCCTGAATGCTTCAGCTTACACTTCTGATTTTATTGACATCTAATCTTTAGTTTTCCACCCCTTTCACCTCATTTAGGGCTAGCTGACACAATGTATTCCCTCCACAAAACTCCCCACTCTGCTGGCTTCCAAACCTTTCTTGGCAAAACCAAACCTTTTCACCTGCAAAACTCTTCCTGTGACTCTGTTGTGTACATGCAGAAGGAATTTCCAATAATTAAATATGTATTTGGGTTCCTTTTTCAAACAATCATGTGGAGGTTTTAAGTTAACCAACATTTTCATAGTTAAAGCCCTTTCCATGTAACAAAAGTCATGATTTTTAATGAAAGCAATTATATTTTTTTTCTTTATCTGGGGTCTATTTTACAGCCTATAAAGATAATTACAAATTGAACACATTTCTCTTTTACATTTGAGGACAGAAATTTTACAGATTTCAGAGTTAATTGCTAGTTTCTCTGACAAGATGTGAATTATATTTAAGTCAGACTACCATGTAACTATCCTAATTACAAAGCTCGTTCTTGTCTCCCTTACGCACACAAGTTCCTCTGTGAGAAACTGTAGCTTCATTAAAGGAACAGGAAGGTTTACCGCTGATTTTGCTGAGACCATTAAGCTCAGGTGTGATCTGAGAGTACAAAAACCTCATAACATTATCTGAAATCCCCTCAATTCTAATAGCTTGGAACACAATTTCCACAAATGAACTGGAAGAAACTTCTCCCTTACGCTATTTTCCTTCAAAGCAAAATGCCCCATAAGCTTTACATTATCTGCTCATCCAAGCACAAGGATTAACAATTATTTTCAAACAATAAAAATTAATTCTTAGTAAAAGAAAGCAGAGAATTTACTAAGAGGCATTGGTAACTTTTTGGTCATTTATTCTGTAAGAAAATTCTAGTAAGTAAAAATCCTTTAAGCTGATATCAACAATCATGTATGTGTATATGTAGTGACCTCTGTCAGGGATTTCAGAGCTAATCTTGAGATTGTACCTTAAATTCTGCTCTTAAAATAAATCTGGGAAGAAATCAAGCATCCTGACACTCATCTGAAGAAGCCACAAATACGGAGTTTCTAAGTGATCTTTGTTCAAGGGCATGCATGGAATAGACAATAGATTGGAGAAGAAACTGGAAAAATCTTTCTTTAGTCCATAAATACCTACAACTAACAATAAATATATTTCATATATCCACATAGCTTTCTGCAATTCATCATTCAATACTTCACACAAGATTAATATCCACACAACTTTCTGCAATTCAGCATTCAATACTTCACAAAATGTTCTCTGCTACTCCGTATCATTAACTTGTTGCTTCAGTTTTACCATCAGCTTCAAGGGAATTTCATCAAAATAAGTCTCTCCATAAAAAGGAAAAAGCTTTGCTGTGAACAAGCAATACATAAATTATATACTCTTTCACTTACAGGAAATGCAAATTTTCCAAGCTGTAAGCATCGATATATATAAGTTATATATGACTTAGGATGAAGAGTACAGCTTCTTTATAAACTACAGGCTTTTGCACAAATATACCAAAGCAAAATAAGAGAAGAAAATGAGTAACAAAGCTTTTTATCCCACTCTTGGAGTGTGACATGTGGAAGTAAGTAAATGCTAGGTTTGAAGGAGCAAGGCATATCTTTTGTTGGTCCGCTGGCACAATCCATGTAAACGGTGCCTTTTGAAAGTTCTCATGAGGCATGTATTACAGGTAATGGAATTCAACAAGAAATAAATAACTGCTTCAAAGTCTGCATTAGAAGAGAAAAGTTCTAATCTTCATCCCAAAGGGGAAAACTATTTGGTCCTTGAATGACTAGAATATATGGATCAGCATTAACTCTTCCCTCTTCTGCAATCTGAGGCACAACAGCAGAAAGGACCTACATCAGCATGCATCTCTGAGGCATCTTACAGATGAGGGTAGAACAAAAAACCATAATAAAGGTCTAGCCTTCTACTGCAAATTCCAAGTTTCACATAAATGTATCCTGGCTTTCATTAGGAGAGTGGAGCTTTTGGAATTGACCATGGCTTCTCATAAATACCTGAACCCATTCACTTTTGACACCAAAGCACAGAAGACCACAGAGTGAGTTTCTGGCTATTTTTGTACCTTTATCAGTAAAACTTACACCCAGGTTGACAATCAAAATTGTTTCATCTGTCTTTCCAGAGGAGAGGGAATTATAACTATAGAATATATGTGGAGTTTAAGCACAAATGAAAATAGAGCTGTTGGGAAAACAACAAAAAAAAAAAAAAAGAAAAAAGGCTTCTGGAAGAAGTTCTTTGTTAATCCAGACCAGGACCCAAAGCTTCACTGTACTGTCTTCTAGTTTCTTTCCTTTCTTCAGCCTTTTCATTCCTGACTTTTCTTTTTGCTTTATTTTTCAGCATGAAAGTTTTTGCTAATTTTGTTACCTACACATCTAACCTTCCTGTCAGACATCATTCCATATGCTTTCCTTTCCAGATTTCTAATGTTTTAATTGCTCTATTTAATCCATTTTCATACACCTTATCATGCAAAGGCCAACCTGGTCCATAACTTCAACTGCTGACAGGGCAGGCTCGTGTGTCACTAAAGAATCAATACAGGCAGTGGCTGAAAGATGGTTGCAGTCATCAAAGAAGTCAGATCCTTTTTCCTGGGGTCATCTTGGGAGCAGACCAAGAGTTTTTTAATAGCCATGTTAATTGCTTTGGCCTGCTCTTAGTGGCTATCTCTACCCCAGCGTAGGCAGGCACCTATCTGTGTGCATGCATGGTGTCAGGCAAGCACAATAAGCTCAGCGCAATAGGAGTAAGCTTCTCAGTCCTGGTAAAAATGACAGCTAAGGGCAGGCTGTTGCCATCAAATTAAGTCCCCGGGGAAAGCAAGCTGCCAGCAATGGGCTGCATGATGGATGAATTGTTCTCTGAGGCTGCCTATAACACGCAGATCATGCCTTGAACATTCCCTTTTTCTTGTATCAAATTGAAGCTCCCCTTTTCACCTATACATTTGTGCTTCAGCCCACATCTCAGATTTGATTTACCCATCATTATCTTCCTAGTCCCCAGGGTCTCATTTGGATTTCATAATTTACCTTTATCTTTATGGTTGTCTTTTCTCAGCATGCTCCTCTTATACTGCTGATTCATAGGCTAAGCCCTGTCATCATCGGCAAAGCAAACTCCTTCATATCTAAACCACTTCTTTGTTAATTGTCACACACTTATTTTCTCAAGGCTTGTCATTATTAATTTTGTCATAATTAGATTAAGGGTGAAGGAAGATCTTATCTGTGCTGAGTGCCAGGTAAGTGCAAACTAACATTTTAACATAACTGGGTGGGTTTTTTTGAGTAAATAATGGAAGCTCTATCAGAATTTATTCTGCTTACTATGAAGGCATGTAATGAAAGAGAGATTAGTGTATTAATATGGAGAAATCACAGTCTATATTCTCTGTCTAGTGCATTTTTGCTAGTTTGGTGTCAACTAATTGCTAAATCAAGCAGTGATGAAAGGGTTGCATTTTAATTTATCCAGCAATGCCTGGCTTATTGCCAAATGAATGGGCTCATTGCTCTTATCCTGGCAGTGTACTAGTTTATTTGTGTTAGGATTAAGTTTTATTCATTCTCTAAAATGAATCTGGTCTCTTAAGAACTCCATATTGGCACTGGAAGGAAAGGAGATGGAAGAATATAACTACAGGAAAAACATTCTGTTGGTTTTATTGATATCTTAATTTCTACTTTTACCATTATGGTGCTTGCAATGCTACCTTGGTGTGCAGTGAATAATAGGGGGTTTTCATTCAATCACTGAACGCTTCACATTTTTGGTCATTTTTTGGATACTTCTGTACATTAAACAAATCAGATGCCCATGTATACTCGGAACTAATGCTCTTCAGCAAATTGAATTTGCTATACAGTCATTTGCATTAGCAGTTAGCATTTTCTAATTTCTTTCTGAGCATCTGAGTCACTCAAATCTAAGAGTAGATTTGTAAGAGTAAGCTAATACTAGGACAAGAACCAGTATCTAAACTCTTACAAATTTGCTTCTTCTATAATATATGGAAGAAAACTGTAATGCCTAAAGGATACACAACAAAAATTTTATGGACACCGTTTAGAACTGACTAGAAGATTTAATTTTGATCAGGATTTGCACTAATACATCTTTTTTTCCTGCCAATATCATGCTAGATCTATCTATCTATCTATCTATCTATCTATCTATTTCCATGTGCAATTACAGCGTTTTATTTTGCTCCCCCGGTAAAACTAGGATATTCATCACAGCCATCACAGAATTCTGGCTTGGAGGAAAAAGAAGAAAGATCTTCCCTTTAGAACTGCAAGCAGCACATCCATTTTATTTTCTATAGTGAATGCAACCCAGTCAGGCACATGTTTCTTCATGACCAGAGCCTCGGGTGGATTCTTAAAATAGCACTCATTATTGATATTGCATCAAAAAGAATGGGAGTTGTTTTCTCCAATTAAAATAATTGTGAAATTTAGCTGAAACTATTTCCAAATATTGCCTCCCTGGAAGATATGTTAAGCTTATAGAACTTAAATTCCATGCCAGGCTGTCTGTTCCTCCTCGCACACTTCAGACCTTCCCAGCCAGAGTCTTGACAAGTCCAAGTTTTTAACTGCTCTTCAGATGTTCTCCCTAAAACCAGTTATTACCAAAGGTCTATACATTTTGATGCAAACCAGCGAAGTCCCTCTTTGATCTGTAAGGCACAAGTATATTCTGTCCAGAGAGGTACCAGTGCGTCATGCTAGGGAGAAGTGAGTTTTATTGTCAAATCTTGGTTTTGCATATTCTGCAAGGAGGCAGAGTTAATTCTGGGTACATTCCCTATAAATGAAATGTACTATTCCAACCAAATTATCTTTCAGCCTAAGAATACACACTTCTGTTTAGAAAACAAAAAAGCTCCTTGGGATTTTTTAGGTTACAATGGTCATTATGGCCTGAATATCACTGTCAGCACTCACTTATTAACAACTATTATTATGATTTGTTTGTAATATTGCCAGAACATCCACAGAACTCTAGCTGCATTGGGACTGCATGTTGTATAAACAGAATTTACATGATAATCTCAGATATGGAGGCTTGCCACAGGCGGCGAGTGACAATTACCCAGACTCTGCTTTGCAGGACTCCCTCCTCTCCTGTCAGACAAGAGCTCTCCTTGCCTCCAGAAGAACAGGATTTTCTGGAGGGAAATCTGCGTCACTCCACGTGTGTGGCCTTGGAAGTGAAGGAGGGAAAGGGGAGTGCATAAGGTACCCTGTGAGCAGAAGATGAGAGAAAGGGTTATGGGTCACTCACGACAAGAGGCCAAGGCACCGTGGAAGTGCAGGTAAGAGAGTAGGGCATGGTGTCTTACTTCCCCAAACCCATCACTGTTCTTGTTCTTGTGTCACTTAAGTTGTCCTTGCAAGTGTCAACACGTGCCTTTCTATAATTCATTCATTATGTATTTGCTAGAAGTATTGCATACCTATGTACCTTTAGAGATCACTTTTTGGTAATGCCAAGAAAGTTACATTAAAAATTCCTGTTAAGCAAATATATGAAGACTCCTCATAGAATAATAGAATCGTGGAATCATCATGGTTGGAATCTTGCTCTGAATATTTTCTCTCTGTTCTGATGAATGAACATCTCAAACTGCTATGTAATAAACTCCACCTGACTGCGTTTAAAAAAGGGAAAGGGAAAGGGAAAGGGAAAGGGAAAGGGAAAGGGAAAGGGAAGGAAATTTCTAGCATAACACTCTNATAAACTCCACCTGACGGCGTTTAAAAAAGGGAAAGGGAAAGGGAAAGGGAAAGGGAAAGGGAAAGGGAAGGAAATTTCTAGCATAACCCTCTCTATTTCCTCCATTATGTGGAAGCAAGTCATTAAAACCAACTGAAATGGAAAGCTTGGTCATCAGTCACTTCATTTCTCTCTGGGTTTGGTGATGTGATGCCTGTAAAAATGATAGCAGGAGTAATTTCAGTCCCTTCCCCAGTCTCTTTTTCTAGTGGTTACAAATGGTGAGTAGTTGCAGACTGCAGCAACACCAAACTTAAAAAGCATGGGATAAACAGATGGTGCACAAGTCCCAAATGTGCCTCATCTGTAAACTTTCTCATTCCTTCCTCCCTCCTTTCCTTCTTCATTCCCCAATTCCTTTTTCTGCCTTTCGTTTTCCTTTTCTCTTTTTTTCCCCAAAAGTCATTATTTACTAGAACACAACAGAAATCTGGAATGGTCCTTTTCTTCACTTTTAACATATGATACTTTTTACAGAGAGAGTAAAAAGAAAGGCAGGTTTTTATCCACTGCTTGCTTCTGCAATTTAAAGCTTGTGCCCACGTCAGTATTTGTCCTTATGGTCTCAAAAGTAAACATTTACTTCTGAATTACGAGTTACAGATACAGGGCATTGCCTGCCTGAAGTCAGAATTAGAGACAACAGCAAACACTGAAGTGTGAACAGTGACACACGTTCTGTTTTACTTTGCAGTATGGAGGCTATAAGAGAGAAAAGCTGTACTGATTCATTCGGCACCAAGGACCACCTAGAGAGTGTGTCCTGTTTCTGGCCAGGCCAGAGTTAACCTCCGCAAGCAGCCAGCCCAGGTGAGCTGAGTTAGCACAGGTGAGCTGAGTTAGCACAGGTGAGCTGAGTTAGCCCGGGCTGTTCCCACACCAACTGACATCACTGCCCCATAAAAAGCGTTTATCGAAGAGAGGCAGTTCAGCACAGCTCCGGGACAACAGTCCTCTTTCCAGTGCCCAATTCAGGGCTTGAACCCACAACTCTAGGATTAAGAATCCCATGCTCTACTGCTACCCTTTTGAGCCCTCCAGACCTTCAAGCCCCAGGGAAGACTTGGGGGCTCGACTGGGGCAGGGATGTCATGTGGTGTGGAAAACAGTCTGAGCTAACTCAGCTCACCTGTCCTGGCTGCTTGGGGAGGTTAACTCTGGTCTGGCCAGAACCAGGAAGCTGTGGAACTGAGATGGCAGCTAATGGAAAGCATCTGCTGACAGCCATCAGCCCTAGGGCCATGCTCACATACCCACCTTCACAGCATGAAGAAGGATGATACCTGAAGAAGAATGACACAGAATATTACTATTACTTTTGATGTTGCTATTATCCCAAGTTGTACTGACTGCTAGACATGAGGAAAACCCAACTTTTTAGGATATGACTGTCCTACTACACTTCTAGTTATAGAAGCATTAAATTATGGCAATTAGATAAAACAGTGTTATCCCCACTCAGTATAAATTTGGTTTTTTGAGATGTTACAGCTGTGTTTTATACAGCAAACACCTATCTAATTTTGTCACATTTCTTCATGCTGACTTCCTCATGGGACCATGAGGTAACAGGCCTTATTGCAGTCCATGTTTTCTGGTACCGTTGAGTCACAAATGGTAAAAATTTCCACTCAGGAACACGATTAGAGAGGATCCACCACAGCATAAATGCTCAGACCAGCCGGTTTGACCCAAGTTGTCAGGTACATACTGTCTCAACACTGTTAGGAAGGCCATGGTCATGTTGAAAGGGTTGCCTTACCATCAGAAGCATCTCAGCTCATGTATCAGTACTCACACTGTTTCTTCCTGACTTCAGAAAATTGTCTCAGCTTTGCAGACAGCAAATTGAGGCAAAGGAGGTAAAATGACATGCTTGAGTTGACAATGGCTGCCAGATGTAGTTCCCAGCTTCCATGATTTTCAATTTCCCACTGAGTCATGAGAATGCATTAGGTCTCCAGATGAATGCTTCTCCTCACCTGTCAGTGTTGCCTGGGGCTTATACAGCTGGCAAGGGGCTTCAGGTAACTGCAAACCAACCTGCCTGCACACACACCTTAGGTCCCAGGGAGACTGCAAAGGCTACCCATATAACTTCCTCACAGCAGGATGCTCCCCTGTAACACAAGGCTGGGAGCTATCGTTTCTTCCCTTGAAAGAGCTTTAGAAATGCAAACATGCTCAAGTTCACACAGAATACCTTTGAGTAAAGTACCACTAGTCTACTTTACAGATGAGGAATGGAGACAGACCCGTTCAGTCCCCCTTTGAAAACTCTCACTCACAGGAAGAGCTAGAAAAGACGCAACAGGTTGTTGCGTCACCAGTTCAACTGCTTTTTATATCAACTGATTTATAATTATTTTTTTAGCATTGTCCCCATCTTCTCTGTCCTATCAGCTTCTCTTTTGGGATTTTATTTCTATATTCTCTAGGGCAGGTGTCATATTCCTCCTCTGTATACCTTATGCAATGAAACCCTGGCCACTGACAAATACCCGCTGCTGATACATAAATAATAAATGACAGCAATTTCCTGATTATACAGTATCTCATATGCTGGTTTGACCTCAGACTCCATTTTTGGTTACACATCCAACACAAGTAAAACCCAGCTACAGGCTTAATTTGTCCGTGGAATAAAATATGTATAATATGCAATTTAAATGGCTACATTTCCCATAACTAGCTGTATTTCTCAAATGTTTGTAAAATTTCTGAAATATATTGGTATTGCATCAATATGCACAGTACAGTTACATTTAGTTCCCCAGTGGAAAGCTTAGAGGCAAGTAGGGAGGGAGACTTTTTTTCTCACATTTTACTTAGATGTAACTTTATTTTGTAAGTGAAATTTCAAAACTCAGTTTAGCCCTCATACACTGCCACTTGAGACAGTAGGAATGTCTAAAAGAGAGCTGATTTTTTTTCCTAATAAGTTATTATGCTATGAAACCTTTACAATAATATTTGTTCCTTCAAGAAGCAGCTGGAAGAGTATTTTTCACATAGTCAAATATCTATTAGAGACAATTTATTCAGGAATTAATCAAAGTAAATAAAATGTTTCTTAAGATGCCCTCAAAAGGCACACAATATTTGCATGTGACAAGACACTAGCTTAAAAATATCTATACATCCTTAAAAGCAGAGTCTTTCTCTAATGCCTTTTTTATTTTCTCAAAATGTTTTTATTTACTTTCTTTTGCCCATGAATAACTGGAAGTTATGTGAGGAAGTGCAGAAAGTTTACAAACAAAGCCTGCACTGCATTTACACCAAAGAACCTCTGAAATTTTAATCACCTCATGAAAAATTCAATAAATTAGGGAAATGGTTTGGTGGATGTCATTGCTGAACCCACAACCAGCACCAGTCAAGCAAAAAAGACAGCTTCACGTATTTCGCTGTCAGAAGACACCATGGAGAAATCAAACTTCTAGACTGCAGTTAGTTTCTTTAGAAAATACTCCAACCCTTGACCAAAAAAAATAGGCTTTTGGATACATTTTTATAATTTTTTAAAATCTTACATATTTCTTTTAATCTTACTAAAGCATCTCTGTTGGACCCTAAGGTGGTGTAGGCCAGCATATTTTCATTAGTCTCATTTTTAGCACTGTATCAGAATGTAGCCTTGTCATTGCATCGAAATTTATAAAGAAAAAGTTAAGAGGGCATGAAAGTAAAATTCTTCAATCAAGCCTTATCTTCAGACCTTAAGTGCACGCAACTGCAGACTCCCTAGGACTTGCACAATCATTTATGCCATACAAAAATACTGAAATGGCTTCAAATTGAGTTTTGGAATGAGCAACAGTGAATCCTCCGCTGGCCCTCTGCCACACCAGTGTGTTTAGCAGTTTGCCACTGTTCTGTCACTGTATCTCTCCAGTTTAAGTCATGCATTTATTTCCTGCTCTGAAGTGATCAAAGCCTTTCCATCTAAGACAGAACACTGTAATTGCCAATTTCAAAGGTTTTTAGGAAGTTGTTCCGTAGATTTAAAATCATTAGCAACAGCCTTAGAGCTCATCTAGTGAGTTACATCTTCTAAGTGTTACACAAGCGTTAATTAATTATAGGTTTGACTAAGCCTTTAAGGTTTTGGCTGCATCGGGAGCAGTGCAATATGCTCCACCTCGGCTGAAAGCCTTAGAGATACAAGGGCTTTAGGGAGGCTTAGTGACTCACCGGGGAAATGAATCTGTTGTCTTTGTGCCATTGAAAGCAGCTGATGTGTTACAGGAAGGGGCACAGGCTGTATTTTCTTCCAGGACACTGCAGCTGTTGCTAACCCGGTTGCCATACCTGCCTGTGGCAGAAATATCTCCTGCTATTCAAACAGGGATGGTGCAAATGCATGGGTTCCCTACACAGGCTAGCAATACTGTCACACAGTTGTCTGTTCTGGGAGAGGTACAATACAATTCTGTGTCTAACTGGTTCAGGTCCTGCAACGTAAGAAATAGGAACTGGTCCAGGACTGAAAGATGCACAGGTTTTGTGGATCCAGGGTAAACAGGTGGCTACTCGGAGATGCCCAGAAGACCTAGATAGGCATCAGACCGACCCACACAGGAGATATGGTAGCATTCTTCAGCAGGTTTCAGAACTACAGGAGACAAGAGAAATCCTGGTGGTTTTTACATCGGATAGCAACTAAGATAAAAGACAGAAATAATCAAACTGACAAGGACTGGAACCCCATGTCTCGCTCCTTTCACTGAGAGACATAAACCAGCATGCTCCAACTGCTGACCCAAGGCTTGAATCCAGCCTATGGAACACATTTTCTGGCCTGTTTCCTATCCCCCGTTGCAGACAGAGTGGCCCTTCCAGCAGTACAGCTGCCTCTGCAGCCAAATGCCTTTGTCCACATTTCCATCCATCCCAGCAGAGGGATGCAGCACTGCAGTCACAGAGAGAGGGTGATGTGGGGCGACACAGCAGGGAGAGAGAGGGAACCACAGCAAAAGTAGACCGGGGAATTGTTGCTTGCACACTGCAGCAGCTGCTGCTTCTGAGACAAGGTGTGTAGGGGGGGGGGCACAGTGAAGAAAGAAGGGCAAAAATTTAATCTGGCACATGGAAATGCTGAGCCGGATCACCTTCTCTCACCCACTTACACTGGACAGCTAGATTTTCTCCTGCAAACTTTCCTATTGTTCCCATCTTCAGCCTGGGCACTGTTGCCCATCCCCAAGTGCTTGCTGTGTGCTCTGTCATTCTGTGGAGAACACTGCTCTCCACAGCTGTGGTTCAACCCCACTTACATGGGAAAGGTTTAGGATTGCCATCTCCCATTTCTTAGGCAAAGGTTGTACTATTAGGTGGTTATGAGAAGTTTCTGGTATCAGCATCTTATGGCTGCTTTAGGAGTAGCAATATCAACAATTCTGAATTCCAACATACTTTTTATCAGGTCTCTAGCCATCTAAACAAAATGTTTCAGCACAGCTGTTCCCATCCTGTTGCACTAAGAGGCACTTCCCAGTTTGTTACTTTTTCTATACTTAGTTACACCTATCCTTATTTTACCACCCAGGCTTGGGTGTCCCAGCACTGGACATGCTGGCTGCTACGAGTCCCAGCCTAGCTACCTACAGCTCTCATGCTCTGTACACGACAAGCAGGATGGCTAACCTGACATTTTGAGTTCCACTGCAAGGTGACTAAACCTCCTTTTTTATTTAACCATAAAGCTACTTCTAGTGGGTCAAATTTCCTCTTGCTTTCAAGTGAACAGCAGATTTCAGGGGACCAGAGTTTCACATGTTCAGAAAAACTCTGGCACATCCAATGAATTCTTTAATGAACAAAACCCCCCCAATAATTATCATTATCTCCATGAAAACCTGGATTACAGTTTTATTCTGACACATTGTTTACAATTGTGATAGACTGTGTAGATCGTATTAGGAAAAGCTGACTAATATGTATTGCTTTATTCACCAAAAACCAGACTGTATTTTCTGGTTTCTCCATATTATGTCACTCAACTGATGTAACCGGGAACTATCCATTATGCACCACTGCCTTATTAGCTTCACCTGATTTAGCTGAACCTGTCTTCTCCCATTCAGCAGGGAAATAAGGGTATTTTAATCTGCTCTAAATTGCTCTTGCAATTTGTTTTAATATGGTAAATCCATTTTCCTACTGTAAACACTTAAAATAATAGTTGCAATAGCTAATCAGATCACTTAAAATGTGCACATATTCCTAATGAAGAGTGTATATCTGTTCTTCTTGTCATCAGCCACTGCTCAGACAAAACCTCAACAGATTTTGTTCCACAGTCTTATCACCTCACACAAAAAGGTTGGAATTTCCTGTGCAGGCAGTGAAGACCACAGCCACATGGAAACATAGTTTCTCTGTTGATTCATGTGTTACAAATCCCAAAGTGGATAGCACAAACCAGAAAAAACTCAAAAAAACTCAAATTAAAGGACAGCTTCCCATAATCTTATTGTATTGATGCATTTTTCACTAACGGATTAAAAGAATATTTTTTCTTTGTTCTAAGTATTCCTGAATGAATTCTGCTGAATGCAATACTGACTCTGTCCCTGCTCAAATACATATACACACTAAATACACAAATCTGTAGCAAGAAATAACAAAAACTAAATCTTTGACTAAGTGATGAGACAACTGTGGGAAATGAAACTCACAGACTAAAACGTAAGGAATTTTTTTTTTATATTGTTTGGTTAGTTCTAATACATATTACCTTGACCTTTTTTTTACCATACAAAAAAAAAAATAACTAAGCAAAACATTAATCCCTTTTTTCTACATGTCAAATAAAGAACGGGAGAGATTTAGTGATAACACAAAACAGGGGAAGAAATAGCGAAGTGAAATTGTATCAGATATGTAAGAAATACACACTAGAGGCGGGGGTGGGCAGAAACCCATCAAGGACGACCCTTACAAAGTTGCAGGAGTAATTTTACATTAGTAGACTAGCAAGTAACTGCATCTGTCTTCAGAGAAACGTGCATGTGGTGACAAGAGAGTTCATGGGGCTGTTGGGGAGGCCAAACCATTTATGGGAGAATGTGAGTAGAGAACATGGAGGGGATTAATGAGTAATGGGTGTATGAGCCTGAAAACACTCTCCAAATTCAGCCAATGTAAAATTTGACACTGACATAAAATAAATGGAAATTTCTTGCAGTCATAACATGTGACAGAACACTGCCAGTTCTCAAAGATTTTCTAATGGCCAGTATTTTACTTAAGCCGTTAGCTCCTGAAGTCATACAACTATGTGAGATTTCAAATACTTTTCTTTAAAGGAGGTTTCTTACTTCTGCTTGTACAAGTAATCTCATTTAAAATCATGAACTGTCAGCAGCCTCAAAGTACAATAATTAAACCAAAAATTTAACATTTTTAAGTCTTCTGACTTTATATTAGACTTTCTTTCTTTACCTGGATAGATTTATGAAATTTTACTACTCAGTGCAGTCTGAAATGCTGAGTGATACTGGAGAAGCTAAGTGACCACTCAGTTCCCAGTACAAATGTATCAGTGCATCATGAGGAATGCCATGGCAGCTGTGGTGGGCAGCTGACTGGCACAGCCAGGTATGCACTGCTCAGTTTTCTTATTTAGGGCAGTTGAAACTGTACCATGGCACTCACTGTCAGGGACTCCTAGATCATGGATGGTGTTCTCTCCTATTGCAAGAGCCACAGGATCTTGCAAAAACATGGTACTTTATTCTTCATTTAAAAAAAAAAAAAAAGAGAAAAAGTTGGCTTTTTGATCCTACCATGACTATTGGAAAGACCTTCCAAAATCCCACTGCTGTTATGGTTAGGAACCTTCTTCTAATTTTCAGCTTAAATTTGCACACTGCCAGTTTGGTTTTGTGTCAGTGCTCTTCTAAAATTTAAATAGCTCTTCTGGATCTTTTCTCCCTGATATTCATCCAGGATTTATTCATGCATAGTGCCACTAATACGAGCCAGAGCTAACTCTACTGTGATCTGTGTATCTATAGCGATACATGGGAGGCGGGGGGGATGTTGACAAAAACTTAAGGCATGTTAATAAAAAAGTCCATCAAAACAACACAAAAACCCACCCAAAGACAACCTGTCTCCTTGGGATTTTTTTCTGCAACATTGCAAGATACATAAAATGCAAAGCTACTGTCCAAAAATCAAAGGTTACAAATAAAGATGCATAGACAACACAGGACTCACCCCAAACGCTGTGCAGATGATCACAGAATTATAGAATCCCAGAACATTATGAGCGGGAAGTGACCTCGAGAGATCATCTAGTCCAAACCCCCTGCAAGAGCAGGATCACCTAGACTAAATCACACAGGATCACATCCAGGCAGGTTCTAAATGTCTCCAGAGGAAGAGACTCCACACCTCTCTGGGCAGCCTGTCCCAGTGCTCTGTCACCCTCACAGTGAAGAAATTTCTCCTTATATTCACATGGAACTTCCTATGCTCCAGCTTGCACCTGTTGCCCCTTGTCCTATTGCTGGCCATCACTGAGAAAAGCCTGGTTCCATCTTCCTGACTCTCACCTTTTACATATTTATAAACATTAATAAGGTCACCCCTCAGTCTCTTCAAGCTAAAGAGGCCCAGCTCCCTCAGCCTTTCCTCATAAGGAAGGTGTTCCACTCCCTTAATCCCCTTGGTGGCCCTGTGCTGGACTCTTTCAAGGAGTTCCCTGTCCTTGAACTGAGAGGCCCAGAACTGGACACAATATTCCAGATGCGGTCTCACCAGGGCAGAGCAGAGGAGAAGAACCTCTCTTGACCTACTAACCACACCCCTTCTAATACACCCCAGGATGCCATTGGTGTTCTTAGCCATGAGGGCACATTGCTGACTCATGGTCATCCCGCTGTCCACTGGGACCTCCAGGTCCCTTTCTCCTGTGCTGCTCTCCAACAGATCTGTCCCCTACCTATACTGGTACCTGGGGTTGTTCTTCCCCAGATGCAAGACCCTACACCTGTCCTAGTTAAATCTCATTAAACTTCTTCCCACTCAGCTCTCCAGCCTGTCTAAGCCTTGCTGAATGGCATCACAGCCCTCTGGTGTGTCAGCCACCCCTCCCAGTTTTGTGTCATCAGAAAACTTGCTGACTGTACACTCTATTCCCTCATCAGGTCGTTGATGAATATATTGAAAAGTACAGGTTCCAGTACCAGCCCCCAAGGAGCTCCACTAGATACAGGCCTCCAGTTAGAATCTGTCCCATTGATCAAAACTTGCTGGCTTCTTCCCTTCAACCCACTCTCAATCCACCTCACTACTCTACCCTCCAGACCACACTTCCTCAGTTTAGCCATGAGGATGCTGTGGGAGATGGTGTCAAATGCTCTACTGAGGTCAAGGTAGACCACATCCACTGCCCTACCATCATCTATCCACCTGGCTATATCCTCATAAAAGGCTATTAGATTAATTAAACATGACTTCCCCTTGGTAAAATCACATTGACTACTCCTAACAACCCTCTTATCCTTGAAGTGCCTAGAGACAGCAAGTTGTTCTATCATCTTTCCAGGAATGGAAGTGAGGCTGACCAGTCTGTAGTTACCTGGGCCCTCCTTCTTGCCCTTTTTGAAGACTGGAGTAACATTTGCTTTCCTCCAATCCTCTGGCACCTCTCCCATTTCCCAGGACATAGCAAAGATGATGGATAGTGGCCTAGCAATGACTTCCATCAGCTCCTTCAGCACCCTCTGGTGCATCCTGGCAGGACCCAGGGATTTATGGATGTCCAGATGGCTTAACTCATCCCTGACTCAGTCCTTATCAACTGAGGCAGACCCATCATTTATCCTGACTTCCTCCAGGGCTTCAGCCATCTGGGGCTCCTGCAAACAGTCTTCAGCAGTTTAGACAGAGGCAAAGAAGGCATTCAGTAACTCTGCCTTCTTACTATCCTCTGTCACCAGGGCACCCACCTCATTCAACAGAGGGCCTACAGTGCCCCTAACGTTAGTTTTGTCTGCAATGTATTTGAAGAAGCCCTTTCTGTTGTCTTTGACCTCCCTTGCAAGGTTTAATTCCAAAGAGGCCTTAGCTTTACTAGTTCCCACCCTACATGCCCTGACAACAGTATTATATCCCTCCCAAGTGGCCACCCCTTCCTCCCATGACCTGTAGACTCTCTTCTTCCACTTGAGTTTGTCCAGCAGTCCCCTGTTTATCAACACAGATCTTCTGCCTCCCTTTCTTGACTTATTTCCCATTGGGATGCTCTGATCTTGAGCTTGGAAGAAGTGTTCCTTGAATATGAACCAAGTAGCTTGGGCCTCTTTTATTTCCAGGACCCTGTCCCATGGGATTTCCCCCCGTAATTGCTTGAAGAGGCCAAAGTTGACCCTGCTGAAGTACAGGGTTGCAGTCCTACTTAATATTCTCTTCCTAACACATAAGATCCTGAACTCCACTATCTCATGGTCACGGCAGCCAATTCTACCCTCAACCTTTATCCCTTAACCAGACCCTCCATGTTAGTGAGTACAAGATCCAGCAGTGCTCCTTTCCTAGCAGGTTCATTCACCGTTTGCATTAGGAAGTTATCATTGATAATGATGGGTGGATGGGTTGTGTGGTGAATTAATGGAAAATGTAATAATGAAATGTCCCACACAAGTAAGAAAGAGGAATGCCCCAGGGGACTGGCAAAAGGTTTTGGCCTCCTAGAAAATCTTAGCTTGCCAAATTTGTTAATTAACATACTTACAGACACGTATGAGAATGAGAGTTACAAAAGGAAATGATAGAAACAACTGGAACAAAATTATTTTTCTAATTGGCTAGAAATTAATGAAATACAGTTGGTCAGTTTGGGGATGGAGCTATATGACAAATTGCCTGGAGTAACATTAGGTCACTTTTAGAAAGCCAGCTGTTACTCTGATCATAAGCTATTTAGTCTAAGCAAGCAGATGTTTTTCTTTTTGGGAACTTCTGCTGAAGTCATGGAGTTCAGAATATGAATCAGTTGAAGAATCAAGTCTTTTTTTAAACAGTGATTTTAAAAGCTTAATTTTTCCTTAAAATACTTGCTTTAGCTTTCAAAAAGCATTTGGTTTCTTCAATATAAGTTGCTCCTACAAAACATTAAATTCTTTCTTTCCCAAGGCAGTGAAAGCTTTGAAAACTAACTTCATATTTGGAAAAGAGTATTTCAAAGAAATATGATGCAAACTGGTCTAAATCTCAGTGAAGTCACTAAATCCTTCCACTTACTTTAGGAAAAAAAATCATTTGATCTGGATAGCTTATATAAAAATCAAAAAAACCCTGTCCCAATTAAAGAACACATCATGATTTCCAAGGAAATTCTAAAAGAGTGAGGAATTCTTTGTCTTTGCATTTATGGAAACGTATGTCTTCACTCTCTAAGATGCATCTGATTTCATTTATTTTTATGCAACATCCTTTATTTACGTATCATTTGAAACACCAATTTTGTAACATGATTTCAATACAGTAAAAGCATGATGTCTCTTATTTCAGCCTTTCTGATGTTACTGTTTAATCAACTTTTCACTGATTTTACTGTTATCCTATCTCAGCAAACAGATAAATAAGGAGTGAAGATGGATACCTCTTCAGGTGCTGCCCGATTTATATTTCAGACTTCAGGTAACCCAGTGTGTAGCAGAAATCTTCTGGCAGTGAGGATGGAAAATCCAGAGCCAAAGTACTAACAGATATACTGCTCCCTGAAAACTCTTAGTGGCATCTCTCATTAGCCAGGTGAGCAGTCCTAATACCTTTATGCAGAAATATGAGTTGTTGAATGCCACCTGCACAGTGAGATCTTTAATATTTTAACTTCATATAGAAAATTTTCCAGGTAACCAGAGTCTCTAAATTTAGTGAAACATAAAGGGTTTTATGAAAAAAATAAAAACATTTTTAAAAAAATCTTGTGTGTCTATCTGGATGCTATACAAATCTTGAGAAGGAAAGACTGGTTTTTGCATGTCAAGCAGTCAAGACATGTCTAGCCTGGGTTTTAGCTGCTGAATCTGAAGATGTGGTGTAAATGATGTATTCCAGAGCTGTGACTTAGACATAAGCCCAGATGCAAGGTGGCATTTAGCAGTAGACTCCAGAGCCTTGAAATTCAGGCTCCTACATTGTCTTTAGGGGAGTTAGGCAGCTCAGTGTAATAACAAGTAACGGCTTGCCCAAATGGTATTCAGCTGCCCAGAACAGCTGATGTAAAATGCTGAGTTTGTAGCAACGTATCTGAGCTCTGCCCATGTTTGGGAGGTTGGTGCTTCCAAAGTGCAGCCTAGAATTCCCTTCTGAGCGTTACTTTCAAAGGAACTTTCAAAGAAATGAGCAAAGCCTGCTCCTTTTAGAGTGCAGTGAGAGAAAAGGCAGTGCTGGTGACTGATGCATTGTATCCAGCAAGTCCACTGAGTAGGATCCCGCACTTGTATTTCCTCTCTTGCTGTATTATTCTACCAATTCAGTCCTGCCTCCAAAAGTCTGAAGCAGACACTCCAGAAAGAGTAAGAAAAAGGCAAATTTATGTGATATGCTTGAAAATTTCTGTGCAAACTTTCTCAGGATCTATTTCCAGCTCCAAAATTTCCTGAAATGGATGTGGTTTCCATCTGCCTAGCAATCCTCAGTAGGTTTCTCTTTCAAGGTCTTGTCTAGTGTCCTCTCAAAACATTTTGCTCTCACAGCAACCTACAGCAGAGCTTCACAAACTATCACCTGTTGCAGGAATAACTAGTCGTATTTTATTTATTGTTAAAGCTGGCCCTTATTGTCTTTATTTGCTGTCTGCTTGCTCTTGCAGTGGAATAGTCAGTGAAGAACGGATTCCCATCACTCATGAGTTCGTAATGCTCTACAAGACAAACAAAATTGTCTTTGGTCTTGACAGGAAGTCCTAGTTTATTTTGTCATTCCTCAAAACAGGTACCTGTGATAGTCCCTGTTCCCTTTTTCTTAATTTTTTTTTACAAGTCTGCTGTGCCCTTTATGAGACGAGATGAACAGAAGCACACATGATATTGAAGAAGCACATTAACTGTGATTTTATGCAACGGCATATTGATGTTATTTGTTCTTCTCCCTATTCCTTCCCTGCAATTCCTAGCCTTTGACCTTTAAAGGAAAAAAAAAGCGG
>VZTU01028344.1:50163-73176 GCA_013400835.1 Zapornia atra | reverse complement strand
TGGGCGGTGGCGCGGGCCCGCCCGCAGGCAGGAGGGGGCAGACGCACACACACACCCCCCCCAAACCCCTGGCAGGAGGGAGGAAGCCGTGGGCCAGTTCACATCGCCGCGGTCACAGCGTGGCCCCGGGACCGAGGTTAGGACCCCTCCGCAGCGCCGGCGTGGGGAGGGGGTGGCTTCGCGCAGGGCACCCTCCCCACCCCGGGACGTCGTTACCCCCTATCCCCATCCACACCCCACAGGCGTGCGAAGAAAAAGTTTATTGAGGCGGGGAAGAAGGGGGCGTGTGGGGTTTCTAGGGTCTCGGAGGGCAGCGAGGTGACGGGCCGGTCGGTGCGGCCCCTGGGACGCCGGAGCCTGGCAGCCCTTCGGAGGTGCCCCCAGAGCGCGTAGGCGGAGGAGCCCCGTTACAAACCCAATGGTCTGGGGGCCGGCTGCCAGCCCAGCAATGACTTAATGGCCCGATTTTGCAAGCGCTTACTGCGGAGTGTAACCGTGAGAATCAGTCGCGGGGAGTTCGGCGGGGCTGGTATAAGCGCTGCCGGCCCGGGAGGAGGTGGCGTGTGCACGCTGCTCCCCGGGCCGGGGAGCAGAGAGGGTACGTGTTCCCTGGAAGCTGAGGGGGAGAGCGGGGGAAGGGGGCTGGAGCCGCGGAATATCATTATCCGCCTTAGAAGTGGGTCAGGGCGCAGGCACTGGCACCGTTTCTTCGGGAAGACAAAACAAGACCGGAAAAAAAAAGAAAGGAAAAAGCCCCACCAAACCCTAAGCCACCCAAACAAGAAGCGAGTGTCCAAGGAAAGCACGCACCGGGTCCCGTGCGGTGGGAAAGTGCGGAGCGGGGGCGATAGTGCCGACACTGGCGGGGCGCGGCGGGGCATCACGCGTGGTCCCAGCGGTGAGCCCCCTGCCCTGCCCTGCGCGGTACCCCGATCTGGAGGCAGCAGGCATCCTGCCTCGCGGCCGGGCCTGCCCTCCCCGCTACCTCTCCGCGCTGAGCTGAGCCCTCTCTGGTGCGGAAAGATAGTGGGGGGCTAGGAACACCCTAGGCAAAGGCTCGGGGCTTTGGGAGCGTGAGACGACCCGCGCGATCCCCCGCTTCAGTGCGGCTCAGGAGCCGTGTGAATGCTTTCTGTGTCTGCGATACTGTTCCCGTCCGAGCGAATCCATCTACTCCACACGGATGTGATACGACTTTTAATGGCAGGCAACTTAAGCGTAGAAACACTCCGTGCTTTTTAGGTACCCCGCTCTGCTGTGCCTCTCAGGCCTCTGGCACCAGAGCTGCTTCTCCCAGCTTGTCCTTCCAGGCAAACAAATAAAATCCCGTGTCGCCTTTCTCGTGCCGATGTCCGCCTCTCGCTCTGCCTGGCCGTGTGGGATGCTACGAGCTATCTTGACGTGAAGCAAATTGGAAATTTCCCAGCGAACAAAAGTTGCACAAGAAATTGCTGAGATGCTGTTGGTTGCATTTGGGGAGCAGGCTGCAGACGTGTCTTCTCATGCAAGGTCAGCATCTTTCAGGCTACTACAGAGTTTACGTACAATAGAAAGTGGTTCATTCGGAGAAGAATTAACTTAGGATGACAGTTCTTGTTGAACGGACCTCTGGTATCACAGGAAGAAACAAGTTCCATGTGCTGAGCTCCACCAATAAAAATATATTTTAGGATTGCCCTATGGGAAAATGCTGTTAAAGGTTTTAGTCAGATGATTTTCATGTTACTGAAAGAACCTAGATGCCAGGAAACAGCTGCAGTTATTTCCAAACCTGTATACAAGCAAACAGGCACAAACACACATTCGCAAGACAGAATCCTAATATCCAATGGATAATATATTTGAGACAAACTCCGGGTCTCACACGATTTTGCAATTGGTTTTGTTTCTCAGTAGGAATAAGAATTACACAGTACTGCATAGCTATGTGTATAGGTATTATTGAAATATACGGTACAAATCCAACGCCTGCAGGACTGCAGTAACGCCTGGCTTCCAGGCTATAGCTCTGCGTGACTTTTCTCTCAGGCTGGTGGGTATGTGTAACTCTCACGTTGCTTGTGAGTAGACATGAGCTTGCAGCATCTTCAAGGTTCCCCCTCCACCCTGGTGGGGACCAACTTTTGAGCACTTTGGTGCTTTTTCATCTCCAGGTTCACAGCCGTGGTCAAAACTTTGTGACTGACAAGGCTGAAGGATGATTTGTTATAGCTGCTAACGTGGTTACCTGCTCAGGTAGGTGCTGGAAAAGGTACATCAGTGTACTCCCTTTCTTACAGGATTTCTTTAAGCACCTCCTTTTATTTGTGCCATGAACAAGTTACTTGTGAGCACACCCAGACCAAAGGGCAAGGACAGCATTCATAGGTGGCACAACTATTTCCTAGTTTTTCACAGTAAATTACTGCACAGAATCTGGTCCTGATGTAGTCATTACACAGACAGTTCACTTTCACTTCCAGTAGGTAATACGCTGTAATATTTTACAAGGTGAATGAGGAACATTTAGGACAGATCACCAGCGAATGTGTTAGACTCTCCATCATTTGAAACCTTTACATCAAGTCTGCTTAAAACATGACCACAAATGTCTGCACTAAGTAACTCAATTGCAGGTTTATAGCCTGTAATACAGAGATAACAAGGATGGATGAAAGGGCTCATCTCTGGCCTCTCAGAATACCTGGTCAGAATAAGAATAATATCCTGATGTGATCATACTTTACAGCTGCTTTGAACAGGTGTCAGCAGTTTCACAAAGACAGCAATTCCTACAACTTCCCCTCTGGTTCTTGTGATGAAGAACTACTGGTGAAGAAGCTCTCTCTGTAGTCTAGGAAATGCTTGGCTGTGGTAGGGTGGCACTGTTCATCTTCACTTTTAGCTGTCATGTCATAAAGTTTTAGTTTTTGCTGTGTCAAGCCAAAATTCACTAAAATTAATTTGGAAATAAGGAAATCTGTCAAGCAAATCAAATCACTAGCTCTAATGACACGATTTCTATTAATACTTCCTCTTTCCCCATATGAAGTATAAATAACGCACAACATGACAGAATAACAAGCAGACATGCAAAGGACGTTACTTAACATCGCATATTTCCATTCCTTTAAGACTGTTCTTATTGATGACTTAGCAATGAAAATATGGCTTCTTTCATCACTGAACTTCAGTGAATACTTTGTGGATTTACATAAAGCTTCTCTTTATGTATTTAAGTATTTCCACTTGTCCTTTCATGGAACATTAGCAAGTCTTGATGAGAAGCTGTTTGGTTTCTGTGTTAACATTTTCCCCTTTTGATAACCATTTTCCTTTTTGTTATTTTAAAAAATATCTTTAATTTTCAGTTTTCTTTTACTGTTTTAATCTGATACTCAATATTTTCTTCAAATCCACTCTTTTTACCCACTGCTACATTTTTCTCAGTCTAAATGAACCTCTCCTCAGTGTTGATACTGTATTTTCCTTTGTATTGTGACAATCTTGTTATTTTCCAGGGTGAGTCATTCTGTGTCTTGTTCAGCTTTATTCTGATCTTGTTTTGAGTGCTTATGGGTGGTTTTTTTTTTTTTTTTTTTTTTTTTTTTTTTTTTTTTTTTCCAGAATAATGTCAATTTCTTGTTGCATTTATCTTCTTCTTCTCTTGTGGTAAATGTTTTCATTTTCAGTGCTGTCTTTGATATTTGTCAAATACTTTTTTGGGGGCTTACATGCAGCTTTTATTTTTCTTTCTTTCTTATGTGAAGGTTACATCACCACTATGTCTTTAAATGTATGGTACAGTATGTTAACAATAAATCTGGCAAATTTCCATCTTTAGATTCTAATTTGCTGGAGAAAACACATTTATAAATTCAAAATACTACTAAGGTGTGTGTGTTGTCTTGGCAATAGTTATAACTAGCATCATTAAGACTATCATTCAGATACACTATAGAAAACCAAAACCGAAATTCATTAGCTGTCATGCTGAAGTCAAATGTGTCACATCTGTCTGGTTAGAGCACTGTTGTTTTCAGAGAACCTATTCCCATGAGGATTTAATATTAAGCATCCCTTTACATAGAGGAGTATTAGCATAGAATCTCAAACATTTTTTTTTGTAATATTAAGATACAAAAGGAAAGTAAATAAAATATTTTTGTTTACCTCGATTTTCTTTCACATGTTAGAGTTTCCAGATCATTAAAAAACTATTAACAAATAAATAAAGACTATTTTTCCATATTTCATGGGAGTTCCATTGTTTGCACTCTATGTAATGTTATTTTCATTTTTGGGATTGGTTTGAGTGATTATTTTCCCAATTCGGTTGTGTCCTGGTTCTGGCCAGGCCAGAGTTAACCTCCTGAAGCATCCAGCACAGGTGAGCTGAATTAGCCCAGGTGAGCTGAGTTAGCCTGGGCTGTTTTCCACACCCCCTAACATTACTGCCACATAAAAGGGGCTGGTTGGAAAGGGGCACTCATGGGCACCTCTAGGGCAGTCCAGGGTGGTCTGGGTGGCTCCTTGCAGCACTCTGTAATCATAGAATTATAGAATGGTCTGGGTTGGAAGGGACCCCATGGATCATAGAGCTCCAACCCCCCTGCCACAGGCAGGGCCACCAACCTCCAGGTCTGGATCTACACAAGGTTGCCCAGGGCCCCATCCAACCTGGCCTTGAACACTTCCAGGGACGGGGCATCCACTACTTCTCTGGGCAGCCTGTTCCAGCACCTCACCACTCTTTCTGTAAAAAACTTCCCCCTAATATCTAATCTAAACCTTCCCTCCTTTAGCTTTAGTCCATTCCCCCTTGTCCTGCCATTATCTACCCTTTTAAAAAGTTGAATCCCCTCCTGCTTATAAGTTCCCTTCAGGTACTGGAAGGCTGCAATGAGGTCCCCCCGCAGCCTTCTCTTCTCCAGGCTGAACAAGCCCAGCTCCCTCAGCCTTTCTTTGTAGGGCAGGTGCTCCAGCCCTCTAATCATCCTTGTGGCCCTCCTCTGAACCCTCTCCAACAGTTCCACATCTTTCTTGTATTGGGGGCCCCAGATCTGGACACAGTACTCCAGATGGGGCCTCACGAGGGCAGAGTAGAGAGGGACAATCACCTCCCTGTCCCTGCTGGCCACCCCTCTTCTAATGGAGCCCAGGATCCCATTGGCCTTGCGAGCTGCAAGAGCACACTGCTGGCTCATGTTAAGTCTCTCATCCACCACAATCCCCAAGTCCTTCTCAGCAGGGCTACTCTCAAGAAGCTCTTCTCCCAGTCTGTATCTATGTCTGGGATTCTTCCGACCCAAGTGCAACACCTTACACTTGGCAGTGTTGAACCTCATTAGGTTCCCCCGGGCCCATCTTTCCAGCCTGTCAAGGTCCCTCTGGATGGCTTCCTTTCCTTCTAGGGTGTCAACCACACCACTCAGCTTGGTGTCATCTGCAAACTTGCTGAGGGTGCACTCAATTCCATCATCGATGTCATTGATAAAGATGTTAAAGAGAACCAGTCCCAAGACAGACCCCTGGGGGACACCGCTTGTCAACGGCCTCCACCTGGACATAGACCCATTGACCACCACCCTTTGGCTACGGTCTGTTAACCAGTTTCTTATCCACTGGATGGTCCACCCATCAAATCCACATCTCTCCAATTTAGAGATAAGGATGTGGTGTGAGTGTAATTGGCTGTTACTGTTCTCCTTTCATGGTGATTTTGTCAGTAAACTGTCTTTATCCCAACCCATGGAGGCTCTGTCTGTTTCTCCTCCAGGACTGAGTGAGCGTATGTGGTGCTCAGCCCCTGCTTGGGGCTGAATCTCTACAGGTTGCCTCCAAGAACTCAGGTAAGATGAACAGTGACACTGAACCTCTTACTTAGCCCTTTGCTAAATAGAAGATGTAACTCGTCTGCTTTTCAAAGCTAAACCCATGGACAGTAGATGGTGCATATTTTTCTCTCAGAAAAGGATCAGAACTTGACAGTTCGATAGCAGCCAGGTACCATCAGACACTGTGAAGAGCTAGGCGAGAGACATAGTCCATTCGCATAGTCTGGCTTTATTATTTTAGTTCTCCATAAAAAACAGTTGAAAAAGGTTGGGCTGTTAAAAGATGGCACAGTTTAAACCTGTCTTTTTACACAGCTGTCTGTCTGGCCGAGACATGGAAAGGGCTTCAATACCGCATCTTCTGGCAAAACAGAAGATCTAATAAAAGGTTCATGGGCGAGAGACCTTCGATATCTGTTTCTTCCACCTGTGTCAGCTGACCTTGAAATGAAAACCACATCTGTCTACAAACTTTGTCTCTTCTGGCAAAACTATTCTGTACCTAGCTGATTCCATTATTGTCAAAGCAGCTGTCCTTTGTTAAATCTTCTGAAGCATGACATTCTAACCCCACTGCTCACTGTGCATGGTTGTGGAATATGAAACATAAGCAATGACAGGCTGAAATGCAACCTTTGAACAGATTGTTTTTATATATATGTACATGAGCACTGAGTCAAATTTGTCTACATGTCCTTCGTATTCATTTGTGGCTGTTCAGTCACAATTTAGCTCTCTAATGTAGCACTCAATGCTACTCCTCAACACCCACTACTACTCTTCAACACCTGTTGAAAGCTGGTGTTTCCAACACCTCCCATGAAGGTCGGTGCCATTTTTCCACAGGAGACTTATCTGCGAAGAAAGATGCACCACCAGATGACTTTCTGACTGTGCTGTCGGCTCCATGAGAGTCATGGTGGCTGTATTATAAAACACTCTGACTCCAGTTGCACGTCCTTTACTATGTGTTAGACAAACGGATTATGCCTCTAGGGGCATTTGGTTATTTCCCCTCCTGCTATGCAGCGACAGAGAAAATGAAAATAATATTTCATGCTCCTGTTTAGCATTCCTATTCATTTCTGCTTGGATTATTAAATGTAAAATTTGGAACACAAAGCACAGCTATGACCACACTAGCATATCATCTCACTGCATAGTTACCTGTTAGCAACACAGTAGTTTCCCACAGAGACAGATAAGGCTAACTCCTGAAATGATAAATGAAGAGTGGGAAGGACTGAATTATTTAACATCCTGTTCCCACCCCCAGTGTCCAAACACAGGGCAGCGTGACCTCCTGGGAGATTTAATTTTTGCTCATCTTTCTGTGGAGGGGCAGGTAGAAATCGGTCTGCCTGCATGCCAGGGATGGTGGCATCCGGGTGCAAAACCTCCCCTGGCTCCTCTACATCCTGACTGGGTGCAGAATTTGTCCCTTCATTTTGACACAGGTAAGAAGCCCGATATCCGTTTCACCCATGCATTGAACTTTGCCTATAAGCAACAATTTTGCTGTTCTCCTTCCCCTCCAGCTCTTAACTGCCGGTAAAGCTCTCGTTGCGGAGTGCAAAGAAGGGGTTTCTATCCCAGTGAAGAAGGTTCTTTCAATCCAGTGACTGCAGAATAAGTCACTGTTTTCAGTGGTGTTGATGATTAAAAGGGTCCTTTTTTCTTGCTGCCCTCTTTTTGAAGGTAGCGTACATCCTGACAGGAAATTTGGACAAATAAAACCAAAATGTATACTTACAAAACCAGCAAGCTAAAATGGAAAACTGCAACCCATGCTAAAACTATGCATTATAGGCATTCATAGACTCAAACAGTTGGTCATGCAGAGTAAACAGGCAGTTCGTATGTATGTGACAGGCTTTAACAATAGCCCATTTAATAATAAATAGATTAACAAATAAATAAATCCCCCCCCTGCAACCAGCCATTAAACTGAAATCTGCTATATCAATTCCAGCCAAAAGCAAGTTGTTTTGGCTCATGTGCAGATCTAATCAAACAGTATTTCCTACACTGACATCACATTCGCCAATTACTTTTTTCTTCCATTTGTGAATCTGGTGGCCTTCATATTACAGCCAGTTCCGACCTACAAACACAATGGATATGAAGTCCCTGGAACAATTTATCATAATCATCATGCTTGGATAAACATTGTTGATGATGCTGCACAGAAGAGTTTTCAAATAATGCATACTGAATAGTATGAACATGTTACTGCTGGCAAATGAAGCACAGATTTATATTTTTTTCTTGATTGCATGTTTATTCTTTTTTTCTGTATATCCTTTTTTTTTGCTTATAGCAAATTGTACTACTTTTAGAGGGTATGTTTCAATTTTAACTGGAACTAAAAGCAACTTAGCTTATGGAACTGACCTAGTATTTGACTGTGATTATTCTCGTTGCTTTTAAATATATTAAGTATTTTTGAAATCTACTGTACACCTGGGGATAAAAGTAAACAGCAACAAAACAGCAACAAGAGTATGCTGATATGCCATAACTCGTCTTGGTAATAGCCACTATTTGTCAGCATTCAATGTGTTCACAAAATAAACTCTTCAGAGTTCATCCTTCTTTTGACAATACCACCAATAGTGCTGGTACATTGATTGGAAAATAAACAGAGGCAGATATATTGGCTTCTAGCACACATAAACAAGAGGCACACATTTTTGAAGTAGAGAAAGGAATGGTGAAGTAAATTAATATACTTCCTTAACTTCAAAATTATTTAAGGCAATTGTTCCACTGTCATGGCTTCTAAGATCTCAGAACATCTTATTGATAGAAAGAATAACTTCTTAAATATAAACAAAATTTAATCAGAAGACACAGATGCATCTTTCTTTGCTGTTAAATCTTCAGACTTGCCTATTGGCAGTGGCAACTAAAATATTTAAAATGTAATATATAGAGAGAAACTGGTGATGCTTGTAGAAAAAGAATACTAGGTTCTAATGGAAAATTACAGGCTCTAAGATTACTATTGCCTCTCAGGAGTGAGATTTGGGATTATGTATGAAAATATTAGCTCAGTACTTGGTAGGTGTAAAAAAAAAATAAAGGCAGAAGCATGCTTAATAATTATTAGAAAGCAAATAGAGAACAAAACAGAGGGCATTACTTATGCCACTCTAAATTCTCTTCTCTCTTGACACCTCTTCGACTGAATACAAAATTTCTCTTCGGGATCTCTTCCCCCCCCATACCACTACACACATGCAAATCCCCAAATTTTCTTCCTCTCAGAAGAACAAGGGTGATCAAAGATCAGAGGTATGATGGCTTCTGTGTTTAAGGAACAAGGAGGAATATATTTGAGGGCCAAAGGATTTGGATTCTTGAGTCTGGAAAAGAGACAAGCTATGAATTATGTCTGTAGAACCAGAACAGACTATGAAGAGGGTAGATGGGGAATGACTGCTCACTTGTCCGACAGAAGAAAATGCTGGTAGCAAATGAACCTAGTATGAGCCAGGTTCAAAAAAGACTCCAAACACCAAGTTCTTCCTGTGATGAGAGTCAGGCCTGTGGAGATCCTTGGTGATGGTGTTTTGAACTCAGTGAATTTATGAGAGTTCAAGGGAAGACCAACGAGAGTTTTGAAGAATGATTTATTAAATATTATGAAGAGGACATGTACTATCAGTCTCAGTAAATCTCCTGAACTGGTAATAGAGGTTGCAGGTTATTCGGGGAAGTCCTCTTTTTCCTAGACAGTTACTAACAACTGGTGAGAGAATGGTTGCTTTTTCTGACCCAGAAGACACTTTTGGATTACATTGTTGTAAATGCCTTCAGCACAGACCTCTGAGACCTTTAGAGGTCTTGTTAAGTACAGATATGGTCCTGGGTGATGCCATAAACTATAACATATTTAAATAGGCCAGGGGAAAAAAACCAACAAAACCAATGCCATTTGCCATGCGAATGTCAAAATATTCTGTCTGCAATTAATGAGCATGCCAATAGGTTTTGCTTTTATCAAATGCCATTTGCTTATTTTAAAATACAGCTGGAAAAAAAATAAATGTAAGCATTTCCATGAAATGAAATTTCAGAAGAAAGCAAAATCCCTAAGTGAGTTTTATGGTTAAAGTAAGGATTAGGGACCAATTAGGCAAAAGCTAAGCAGCCAAGTGTAAGGTGTGCCAGGAGATGGCTGTGCCCTGGTTCAAGGTTCAGCTAATTGAACATGACATGAGACATTATATTGTGGGCCATAACAAATAACAGAGTGAGAATGTGTCAAAAGTTAGAAACCATACTGTGAAGTTTGGCTGTGTTTTAGAGCTGGTTAAGGGTGAGTTGCATGAGAGGTGGCCTAACTTCATAGTAATTGGAAGGCAATAGTGGGGTCTTTTGGGGAGAAGAATTTGCAATGACAGCAGTAGCTAGGTAGCCATATCAGTAAAACCATGTAAGGTCAAGATTGTCTAGGCAACTGTACCAAAAATACCAATTTCAATATTAATATAGGAAAACTAGGACCAATTGGGAAAAATAACTAGGGGTTGGTTGATTTTCTGGAGGGAGACCAGAGTGAAGAAAGTGAAGGATCAAGGAGGATGGTGCAACATGATTGGGCAAATGTTGATGTGATGCATAAAGGGTTTTGATCATGTATGAGCACGTAGCTGGTTAGCGTATTTTTTCCTAAATCAAGCTGGCTGGAACGTTCACACTTTTAGTTATGAATCAGCAGCAATGTGTGAAGACCCATCTGATTGCCTGGATTATCGTTTCTATTGAGATCTTTGGTTATTTAAAAATACTGTATTATATAATTTGGATGATTACCAGGTTAATAATCAATACTTAGTTTCAGGTTACAGGATTTCACCCTACCAGAACCAGTAGGCTGCCTTATTTTATGGATGTCCTTGAAAAGCCAAAGCTGTTTTAGAATCCTGTCTTGACAGGAAGGCTGTAGTCCTCAAAGATATGTAAGTATAGGGGCCTCCAAGATGACTATGCTCCCATTGTAGCTCCTGGTCAGTGTTTTCTGACCAAATGTCAGTGTCTGCTTTGCAAGGTGTGTTGAATAACTCTAAATGTCCTTTTGTGTCTCAATTTGGATATTTACTGACTACTGTGGAAACAGAAACCTCACATACATGGAGACATTTAAGGGCTCCATTTAGGTTCCTAAATATAGGCATTTAGTCCTATTTGAGAACCTGAGAACCTCCATGACCTACACACCATGCTGTTAGGTCTGACTTGAGACTTAGATGAGACTTCCAGCTATAAGGAGTTGCCTGAAACTCCTAGGGCATCTCAAGCGTCACCACGTGTGTATACATGGGTACGTGCACTTAGTCATCATCTTCAAGATGAATCTTCTCCCTGGTTTGTCACCTTGAGGGAACTGCTAGGACCTAAATCCACAAAAGGACGTTGGTGCATGGGGGTTGAGTTTCATTCCATATTGCCTTCAGAAGCTTGGCTGTTGGAACAAGATTCATGGCCCTGAGGTAAGTGCTGCACCCCTCAGGGGTTAGGGATGGGCAGACATTCCCTCTTTCTCCAGATCAGTATCCTTGCAGGACTGACTGGTGCCCATGTGTGATCAGGATTTCAGTCTTTCCATGTACCTAGGATCATGGATGCTTCTATTTGGCCTCCTCCTTTCCTGGAGCACCTTTAGGTGCTTGTGAGACAACTGGGAGAGAGTGCAGGTAGGCTGATGTTGCCAGAACTCAGGAGGATGGAGAGAAAGGCAGTCTGTTTGCACAGAGTAGTTTGGGGACTGATTGTATAAGTGCTATGTATAGAGAAGGTGGGTTACCCTGTATGAGTGTGGGGAAATAGGTCAATGAGATGGCAGAACTGTGCTGGGGAGAAAGGGAAGATGTGATACTCATATGGAGAAGAGGAGGCTGGTTTTGGACTCAGAGAGAAGATGCATAAATTTGAATGCTTATGTGAGGAATGAAAGATGATGATGAAGAAAGCAGAGATGAAGAAAGCTGTAGCAGGTCCTAAAACCAGATCTGGCAACCATGGCTGCCAAGGCTTAACAATCTTGGTCTAAATCATCACTCAAGGTACAGACAATTGGCTCACTTCTCAAGCATAGTTGAAGAACGAAATGACCACTTTTGTACACTAGTTGAAGCTCTAACATAGACAATAGGACACCCAGCTCCTCTGCCATCTCATTTGGAAAGTTCACTGTTGCTTTTCACTCCCAGGAGTTGCCTGAAGGTCCTGGGACCCATTAAGTTGGGTAACTGCTTTTGTGGGTTCTGCGCCTTTGTTTTCATGCTCTACAGGTTTCTGTCTGCTCAGGGAAGATAACCTCAGGGAAGATAACAGCGCTTCTCTACTCACACGGGGATCTGGAAGATAAGAACTCTGCAGACAGCTCAGTAATGTAGTCTTTCAGACAAATGTAGCCTGTGTGAGACCTAGTGCAGCTTGTGCCACTCCAAACTCTATTTAGATTAAAGACTTTGGGAAAAGGAAGATCGTTATCGAGATCCTAAACCTGTATCTAGCATCATTATATATAAAAGTATGAATAACCTTGTTGAAACATCTCATATTTAGCTAAATTATTATTAATAGGAGACAGGGATCCTTAATAAGTGGGATTAGCACACATGAATGGCTACATTAATGAACTGTTAGCATAAATGAAATACTTTGAACTTTCATCAATCAGAACAAATAAGCTCGTTCATCTCCTGAGTGATTTGTGAATGTACCAAAAATACTTTTCAACCTTTGATGTGCAATACAGGTACTTTAACAGGGGAGGGAGGAGAGAAGGAGGAGGATTGTGTGTGCATCTGTCTGTGGAGTACAGTAAGCTCACATACTCTTTTTTAATTATTTTTTTAAAATTTTGTAATCTCAAATTAGCTTTCAGACTCCAGTAACAGTCAAGAATACAGGAAAATAAAATTAAAATATGAGAACAGAATTGCACACTTCTTTCCCTATGACCAACTGTAGCTAGTGGTGTGAGTTACTTCTGTACTTCACCCTGAGCAGTGCTGAGCTGGGCAGTCATTCTTGTTAAGGGCTCCTTCATTTGGTAACCGTCCTGCTGATGGCAGCAGCCTTAAAACCCTTGCTGTGTGTAAAGGTGTGACAAATTCCATAACTAGAAGAACAGTTTCATGGTTTCTTGATCTACATGGTAAGTAGAGGACTGAATTTGAAATCTTTTGCATTCAGTTTCTTTGTACTCAGGATGTTGAACAACAGTGTTTTCTTCTCCTAGCTGCTTTGCCCTCCATAAATTTCTGGGGCATACATGATTGTTGTACGTGTCAACTGTCTGTGAAACACTGCAGTAATATAAACCATGATCCTTTAAAAAGTCACACTAATACACCTGTCCTTTATAATAGGTGTACTGTACGCCAGTTCAAAATTTAAAACGTATTTTCTTTTATTGAACTGTGTCTGTCCTACTGCAGACCCTGGGAAGTATGCAAATTACTGTTTCTCAGGATGGATGGGTTTTCTGACCTGTGCTGTGTGAAATTAGAAAGTCTAGGATCAAATGCCACTGTCCTTCTTACATCTCTCCCCGTTTTCCTTCTGGCATGGACTGTAGATTTATACCGATGGCCTTTCTCTTCCTAATATTTCCTACATTATCCTATATAATCACCATAGAAGCACCTCTTTGTGAGGAATATTCTCGTGAGGTTCAGGTAGGACAATGACATGTCAGGATCTAGATAGATAAGACGGCCCTGGTGCAATCCCAGGCTATATCTGTAAAAATGCACTGTGTACAGTTTTAGGCATGGAATTGACAGTGCTGTAGGACTGTGTCTTCCCACTCCAAATCTGTCCTCATTTCCATTCAGATAAGACTATTGAGTCTTCAAAGAAAGAACAGGGTGCATTATTCCTTTTTATGAGCAAAACTCAGACTCAGATTATACAGAGTAGAGAATTTTAAATCTTTTATGAGATGCAGTGAGGGTGGAATCCTGGTCCCTGATGGAGCCAGTGGTACAACTCCCTTATTTACAAGGGTTTGTGGTTTAGTCTAATTCCCTGCATTTTGTAAAATACATTTGCATCCTACAGGTCCATTTTTTTCCATATTTAGAGTGTCTTGTTCAGCTTTGAAATGGTTAGTAGAATAGGTGCTGCCCTTATGCTTTTGAATGCTGCCATTTCCTTCTGCCCTTAGAAAGTCTAGGAGCAAAACAAATGTTTTTGAAAGCCAGATTGTAGAGACAGAGAACTACTGATATACATGAGACATGTCGTTCTTTAACTGCAACAAGTGAGAAAGCATAAGAAAACCACTGGTGTAATAATTTAAACATGTAGCACCAAACAGTTAAGATTTAAGATATGTTACCTAGGCCATCCCCACCCTGAAATTTGCATGGTTCTTTTCTCCAGTGTCTCTTAAATATGGTAGACAAAGAATTCTATCAAGTTTTTGTGGTGGTGTTTTTTTTTTCTTATCTAAAACCATGCCTGTAATACTGTATTTTTCGATACAATTGGATTCTATCTAAAAACAACTGGAAGTGTATATTGGCCTTCCAGAACAATTATGGAAATCCTCAAAGAACAAAATAGTCTTGAATTGTGTTCATGTATTAAAACACAGGATTACTAAAAGAGATGAGGGCCCTGAAAGTTTACACTGAAATGTTTGACTATGCCAGTACACATTCAGCCTTTGGTGTGTAATTTGTCTGGCATACATAATACCTTCAAGAATATACAGAAAAGAGCTCTTGAATCAGCATCTTCCTTTTCATTGCCTGAGCCTTAAAAAAATTCCATATCTGCATCATGTAATTCTGAAACCCTTGAAAATTTAGGGAATAACTAATCGTTACTGATACTGAGTGAAGGAGAGCCCTCTGTAGTTTATTTTTACGGCAAGAAACAGATTTTGCTCCTAGTGCAAATTTATTGAAGGCAGGTTTTGCCCAAGGATATTCAGCTGTTGGTAAGATTTGTGTTGCTTCTCTATACATAAGAAGAAAGTACTTTTGAATACCTTTTGAAATCTGGGTACTTCTCAGAAACTAAATCCAAATCATAATGAGTTTCAGAAAGATTAGCTCAGCATTCAAGGAAAAAAACCATGTAGCAGACGGTGGTTTTTTTTTTTTTAACCTTATACCAGAAGATATATTCTTTAAATTGAACAGGATTTCACCCCTGTGTACACAAGTGCATAGAAAAAAACCCCATACACGTACTTTATTCGATTTTCTTTTAGCTGGGTAGTCTGAATAGAATTAGTGTTAGTGAGATGCTTCGGCTGAAAGTCGACAAATGTGTATTTTTTTAAGCCTACTATCTCACTAAAGGCCAAACTGTGCAACTCTTTCTCATGCTAATGAGTAGTTGAAGTCAATGGGACTTGACATGTAAGTGCTCAACAGCTTCAGTAAAGGCTTCATAATCTGCCCCTAAATGCTTTTGCTTTGATAGATCTCTGTCTTGCTATCTCTCTGTCTTTTGAAAACAGGTTCTCTCTAAAACTTTTTCTGGTGGTATATTATGAGAAGAGAGCTCAGTAAGCTTTCTGCCACTTTTTGAAAACCTGTTATCAGTACATATTAATTACCGTTTGCTCCCAATTTCATTATAAATATAATTTTATGCTGATCAGCAAGCTCCATCCGACAGTACTGAGCACAGTAATATCAAGATATCTACAGCAGCCATCAACATGACTGAAACAGATTAGACAATTGTGCTTTTTATCAACGAGGCTCCTATCTCTAAAAATATTCTGCCATGCAAAACCAAATGAAACACAAATAACTCAGTATAATCTACTGAAACACTGAAAAAAATGGTGCTTCAACATTTTTGTGTGTGTGTGTATATTTTTAAGACAGAGACTAACTCTTTCATCTTCTTAAGAGTGAGGATAAAGGTTTTAGTTGCCAAGGAGGGTTCTCAAGAGGACACAGGACCATTCTGTCCCTGGACCTTTGTGTTCATCCTGCAGTGCTATCTTATCTATGGGTAACATGAGATAATAAAGGCTGGAAAAATGAAACTGAGTAAGAATCATGGAGTTAGTACCGTGGCACGCACTCGTTAGACGAGACTCTTCCCTTTGGGCATGGGGAACCAAACCCTACTCTGCTTACTGAGCAGCAGCTCAATCTAATGCACAGGGCTAAGACAGTGAAAAATGAAAGCAATTTCAGTGGCAGGCCGGCTGCAAATACACATGCATCCCTCCTTACCACACAGCTCACAGGCTCATGTTCAGCTAGCAGCGTGGCACCTGTGCACTGGGAGCCTACAAAGGATGCATTCAGTATCTCAAATCGTCAATGAAAAGGCAAGCTTTAATTTTCCAGGCTACAAATGACATGCATCTGTACTGTATACTCTGTGCCCAATGCTTAATGCAGGAATGAAACAGTACTCATGGTATCAGGGAGAGATTCTTCACTACGATGGGATTCAATCTTACCTGCAAACTCCAGATTCTTGGTGTCTCTCTCTTTCTCCGTGTCCTTTGTGGCATATGAGAACCAGAAAAACAGCTGTGGTTGACCTTAGACTGGGGTCATTTTAGTACTGTCACTGTCAATGTTCTACTACCCTTTTGATATTACGGAGGAGCAGAAGGAACTCCCAACTGCACAGCAGATGAGCTTCAGATAGGATACTCTGTAGTTGCTTCAGTAATGGTCTGTTCCTGTTCCCTCCCTTCACTGAAAAGCGAGGCTGTAGTTATCACCCAGATCTCCAGCAGTGGTCATCTCTTTCTCAGTTCTACTGAATGACTTATGGTCAAGTCCTGGGGACGCAGAGCCTGTACAGCAAATATTTGAGCATATTGCATTGCCAGAGATAGTCAGATCAAAAATAGAGGTGAACAAAGCTGCAGCTGATGCTCAGCAGAGTTTCCAAGCTAATTCCGTTCCCATGCTACACATCTGCTCCAGGCTGTAGCTGCTGGGCACTGAGATGTCACACAGCAATGAGATTTATGGATTGGTACAAAGTGAGTGTCTGGTCTCTGTCTCACCAGCAGCTAAGCTGTGCTGCTTCCAAACCAATTTACTGTCCAGCCCTATCCCAGTCATCCACATGCGGCGCTGCGTAGTTACAGACATTGATACATCAGCTACAAAAGAAACATGCATTTAAATAGGTTGAGTTGAAGATCTGGCTGAAAAGAACTTTGTAGAAAGGACTGTGGGCCATGGTGACTTTCTTCTTTTAAAACAAAAGCTTCTACCTTCTTGCCAGTTCACACCCAAAAGACTAAATGATGCTGATTCTTTTTTTTCCCCAAATTAAACAAGACATTACCTCTATCAACTCTGTAACAGGGGCTTTTTGTGTATTTGTTACTGCAGTTTTAAATCTCCCTAACTTCACAGAATTTATCAAAGTTTAGCCTTATTGTCTCACCAGTCAGGGCAAGGCATCCACAGTTGAAACTCCACCTGCCCAGCACAGCATACTCCCATTTCCTGTTCCATTCTATATCCCAAGAAGTTCTTTCCCCTAGAAAACCTCAGAAAACTGCCATTGAACTGCAAGGCAATGTATCTGTATTCTGTATCTGCATTTCTAATCAGAAGCTGATTAATTACTTTAATAGCATGCCAATTTGCACTGAAGTAACTTCAGGATACTACTACCAAAATCAGTGGATTTACTCCACATGAACACCAGCTGAGCTGGCTGCAGTGTTTTATTTAAAGCGGGTTCAAATGTGGAAAGCCAAAGTAAATTTCAAGTACTAATAAGAGTTCAATGCCATTCCTGAGAACCTTGTAGGATGTGCAAGTATTTTATATTAAAATAATCAATCTAGGAAAAAACCAGGTTTTTAAAATCTAGAAATACAGCATAAATCTAAGGGGCTGCAAAAAGTAGTATTTTGGAAGTTAGGAAAATCCATAGGTAGTTCCTATTCATCTTCTCAGGAAAGCACACAATCTTTTGAAAGGTTTTATTGAAACAATAGAAGAGGGTCAGTAGCAAGGCACTTGTCTTCACTGTGGGATGCCAAATGCACACCTCTCTTGAGTCCACTCTGTATCTTCGACCCAAGCCTTCCACTTCTGTTAGGAAGACCCATCCACTAGGCTTCTCTCCTGGGCTGAAGCTGAGGCAAGATCTCTTAGCTGTAGAGGCAAAGCCGAAGGATAGTCTTCCAAGGGTGTACTGCTAGACCGCTTCTCCACAGGAAATGGCACAATAAATGGGCTTGCTGCTCCTGCAGGGGAAGACTGTTGAGTACAGGAGTTGTCAATTATTGCTTCTTCTTCTTCTCAAGGTGGCCAATGCCCTGGCCCAGTATAACCAAGGATAATCCCTGAGAAGGAAAAGCAAACTTGGTGTCTTAGAGACAGGAAAAGAAAGGAGCAGAGCTGTGTTCATTTGCTGCCCTTTGAAATTATCTGTTGCAGAAAACTGTTTACACTTCCTTCTCGCAGAGGCAAGTTCTCTGTTGTGACCAGAAACTCCAGGCTGAAACTTTGAAATCTTTCCAAAGCATCTTTATAAACAAGATAAGGTATTGATTGACTGATATCCTTTGATGAAAAAGAAAAGTCAGAAAAAACTCCTTATCAGCATTGATACTTAACTTTACAAGAAAATAAAACCAACAAAAAAAAACCCCTCTACTCCAAGACCATTTGTAAAAGTTTGACTAATGTGTGTCAAGATATTTGAGGATCTGAATCAGGACAAACAGAATGACATGAGGTTTGAAGAACACCTTTAATTATTGGATATTTGACTCCTCCCAGAGTTAAGATCAATGGGAACATTGTCTCCTTGATACCTCAGTAAAAAATCAGACACAAAGGTAGAGCCAAATCATGAAATATTTTGATTAGAAGATGACGTAAATAAAGTTTGTCTCCTGAGACCATTAGGTACAGATTGTTAGTTGTATTTCATTGGTCATATTATTTCTCAACTGCCTCTGACAAAATGCTGCATATATTTGGTTTGTATTTGGAGAAATGAGACTCATTGCAAAAACTTTCTGTGACCCATTATGGAGACATTAAAAGTCCAAGGGAATGGCTCCAGAATGTGAACTTTGTTGGCATACTATATTTATTTATTAATTTAGCAACGGAACATTTGCATAAAGCTCAGGTAAAGCTATTCCTATGAATAATCTTGCACAATAACATCAGACATCTCTAGTAATCCTACAGAACATCAAAAGCAATGCTGGCTGCTATTCAGCACTGGGTTCAGTGCCATGACAACAGATGGAATTCATGGCTGAAGGGTAAAAAAAAAAAAGACTTCCATCCCCCTGTCACTTTTTGTAAGAATCCCTAAAGAGAAAATTATGCAAACTAGTAGAAACTGAATGTAGAACAGGAATGCCTGTGAACGTGTGCTATCTGCATTTACACAAAACAGCTTGTTTGTGAAACAGAATGTAAGTGGTAAAAGTAGATATGGAAATCTTATTTAAATTCTTGCAAAGGTCAGGAGGAGAAGGAGGAGGAGGAGGAGGGAGGATGGGTTGGATTTCTCTTCCTTTGAGTTCGGGGGGGAGCAGACTGAAATTCATAATATTATGGTCACAGGCAGATGACATGAAAATGATTTTTTTATGTTGTTAAAATGAATGTTCCTATGTTTTGTGAAGAGATCATTCTGAGACATTTTAATCTAAATATGTATGTTTTGCACTAAACATTTGTTTGCCAATATTGTGATATCTTTAGAATCAACATTTTGGACATTACTATCCTATAAGAAAATTATAAATGAAAACATAAATGTTAAAGTTACTCAGTGGTTTACATCATCCATTAACAAGAAAACTGTTGAGATGAATGGGAATTAACCAACATAAAGGAAGGAAAGATCTTGGGCTAATTTTTGTTGGTTTGTTTTTGCTGTTTTTTCTCTAGTGAACAGCCCACAGAGTTAAGGTGATGAGTCAGATGTGTCTACTATGCAACTACTAAAGGCTACTGTTGCTTCAAAAGACCAAGCAGTCAGGCTTACCAAATCTCAAAGACAAAACAATCATACTTTCTGATGCACAAAAAGGTCAAGTAACAACAGGCTCAGTCCTGCAGATAGAAATGAGAATTCTGGGAACCGAGATGAAAGCGATAAAAGAACGTAAGAGTCTTAGAGGCTGGAACCAGTAACGCATTGGTCAAAGGACCGTTTTTCCATTTGCTAAGGTGTTTCCATGATCAGATAATACACGTGGAGCAGAATATAGAATAGAAATGACAGTTCTTTAAAGGTACTCTCAGGTTACTTACCCGTGTGTCTAATAGAAGCACAATGTTCCATAAATAGATTTTTCAGAAGTATCTTCACATTTTCCTCAGCAATAAAAATGTGATTTTGCATGATGCTGTCCATCAGAACCATCTGTAGTTCAGAACAGAAGCACGAGCGATTTTTTTCCTGCAAGATGGTAGTCAGAACTAACCATATGGTTCTGCATTCATTTTATTTTGGAATGCTTATTTAGTACCCTGGTTATTGAGTACTGCAGGGAGAAAAGGGAATGTTTTAGCATTTGCTGGGCTAGCTACAAGTGCTGTAATCAAACTTAGAGTGGTCTGCCACTGCAGCAAAAAGCCTAGCTGAATAATCTTCATGCCTGTATCCTTGACCTTTGAAGAAGTTTGGCTCAAGATCTTGTTTTCTGGCTTTGACTGCATATTACTGAGAGTTTTCTTTTGTTTCGCTTTCCATATATAATGAAAATAAAGACCCACCCTTGATAATAGCTGCAAAACTACTTTTTATTTTATTTTTCTACTAATTTCCTTATTTTATTTTCAGTAGCTATGTCTCCAAAAGACCACTATAAAATATCTTTCTGAGATACCTGATGTTTGTGTCTGGTTCTTTGATCTGACCTATGGCAAGTAACAAGAACAGATACAAGAGACTTCTCTGTGCAAGTAGTGTGATTGGATGCTCAGCTGTGTGTAGTTGCATTCAGGAGCTTTCAGTTGCTTTTGTAATATTTGAGGGGCATTTAAAAATGTGGTCAAGAGTATAAACTACGTCGGCTTTGTTTTAGATGCCCAATCAGTATGCTATAAAAGCATTTGTTTGGCCTTTAGTAAGGGCTACTCCCCCTCCTGATGTTTTACAGAAAATTTAGTGTATGATTAAATCAGCCTTTTTAAAACTGACCATCAGTCAAGCGGAGACAGAAATTAATCATGATGGTGTAATGGACAAAGTTACATTTTTTTAGGGCTAAGGAGGAATTTAATGTTCTCATTAAAAAAAATTACTCACTAACAAAGTTGACATTCTCATACAATGGAAAAAATTCCTAATTCTTTGATACACAATGGGACATCCAATTTAGAAAGGGTCAGTGAGTTTCAGAGGTCCCTTTCCTCCTTTCTGGAGGGAATACGTTCTTTGGAAACCTACCTTTTGAGAAGAGGGTGGAAGGCAGCAAGACCTATTGAGATGACAATGAGATCAAAAAAGAAGGAGTGATTATTCAAATCCCTCAGAGAAATAAAAGCCTGAAGTAAGAAGAACTGAACCCAAAAAGGAGCAGGCAGGGTGGGGAGCGGGCAAAGGGGAATGAGAAGCAGAAACTGAATGCAGAGGGCAAGGTCTGAATGGGAAGCAGTGAAAGAATTAGGAGTTGAAAAGGAAAGGAGGAGGGGAAAGGAAGGCTGAGGAAGAGAAGAAAGCAGTGAGAGGCACATCATGGTGAATGAAGCAGGGATGGAAAGTTTATTCTTCTCAGCCTGTAGCAGCTCTTTTGAATACTTTATGTGATGGGTTTATGATGCTAAAACACAGCTTAATCGTATTGCTTGTCCTGAGGTCAGATTTATTGAAGTTTCCATTTTTATATCTGTTGTCAGACTGGGCCGCACTGGTGAGTGGCAGGTACTGTAAAGTTTCAGAAGGCCATGAGACAGCACATCCAGTCCTCTGCTTGGTTGCTTAGATACACTAATGAATTGTATTAGGAATTTCTCACCTCACATTTGCACTCCCCTATGTTTCAAGTATTGCATTTCAGATAATAACATGAGCAGACTCCAGGCTTACAAAAATAAATTCTTTTTTTTTTTCCTTCCTGAAGAAAGATACTTACAACGTGGCTGCAACAGCAACAAGCATTTTATCAGATAGATTGATTTCTTCATATTTTTTCTAAAGTCTTCCTTCTGCAACCTCTGCTCTTTCCTCTGAATACCCTGTAATTCACAATAGCCCATATCTTGACAGACTGTATGCCGGAATAGTCTTCATAACTAAATTATAGCATGCTTCAAACCCACCAAAGGATATATCTAATGATGGGGGCCTAAAAAAGGAGTTGGTGATTAACCCAGGAAAAAGAAATGATGCCTTCAATGTTCTAGCTATACCTTTATATCAGAGCAGGAAGCATGTAGCAGGACATGTTGCTCTATCTCCCTAAAGTGATCTGTGAGCCTGACACTGTGTTTTACAAATTCATTTTACTAGGAGAAAAATTGTAGCTTTTGTTTGTGGAGTAACTGTTAATATGGTTAAACAAAAGTTCCTGAGGAATGTAACTTACTCAAAAGATACAGTCTTTAACTCAAAAAAAAAAAGATAGAGAATCTAATGATGTGCACTGACAGGGAAATATGAAGCTTTTTTTAAAAGTTGGCCCTTAACAGAAAAGAATTGCTTTAATGGGTAACCAGATAAAGTCAAGTTATCAGTGAACTGAAGACACATTAGTGGTTTTCTTTATAAGCAGTTCCTAATTAAGGTAAAATACTGTCCATATACTTACATCCCAATTAATTTAAACTTCAATCTCTTAAAAATTTAATTGCACATATTAACTAAGGAAAGCTAAATTTATCCTATCTTAACTCTCTTCTGCTTTTAGAGTCTCATAATCCAGCTGCAAGAACAGTTTTCCATAGAGCATTGGTATGTAATAAGATGGGCTGTAGCTTGTAGGGGTCCAACAGTCAACATATGGAAAATTGAGGACAGTTAGCTTCTTTTGTGTCATTTTAGCACATTTCATAATTTCAATCAGGCTGAGTTTCTTCTTGCCTGCCTAAATATCTGTGAGATCCTACTCTGAGAGTAGGACTTCCACCTTCATGTGTCCTAGACATAAATTGAATCTAACCTGAGTTGAGAAAGAGAAGCTGAAGTTGATGCTGAAGAGACAAGAGGAAGAGGAAGAGGAAGAGGAAGAGGAAGAGGAAGAGGA
>VZTU01028344.1:5500-50060 GCA_013400835.1 Zapornia atra | reverse complement strand
AGGAAGAGGAGAAAGAAAGAAAGAAAGAGAAGAGGAAGAACTGAACACTTATTCCAATGAAGTTTGGCTTAGAACAGTTGAAGGAAAGATGATAGATTCTTTGGCAGTGAAAAACCTCTTTTACAAGCACTTAAATGTTTAAGTTTTATTACTCCAATAAATTTAAGAAAATGCAAGAAAGGAAACTTATCCTGGTGGGTTCTTAAGCTTATTCGTAAAGAACCACCAATGCTGTGATAGTACATTCTAACAAGTTAGACATAGATGTTAAATTTACTGAGATAGCACTGGAAATAATGAGATAAAGTGAAGTCTGATTAAAACAGCCTCTGGAAGGATAAGATAATTTGAGCATCCTGTTAGAATCTCTGATAGGAAGGAAGTTAATAAACTGGTTATTAAAAAAAAGAGCAACTGCTTTACTGTAGGAAGAGCTGGAGAAGTAAGATCTCCTACTGAGAAAGTAACTTACAAAGTCAGCTTAGGAAAAGATAATTTTAAATCAGAATAAAATATCTTTTGCTATAGGTAAGAATATGGGATGTAGCCTATAAACTAGGTGGGGGTTTTTTTCTCCACATTTAGTAAAAATGCTGTGCAGTCATATTCTACAGAGAAATATTGGGAAGCTTGTGCAAGATTTGTCTATATTTAGATTCCTGAAAAGAATAGTAGATGGCTACACCTGCAATTCTTCTGAATTGAGTTATAGAAAAGTGCAGATGTCAGTGTGCTACAAAGGAAAGTGTGATTCAAAGTGCATTGAAGATTAGCATCCGCAAAGATTAGCATCCGCAGACTTTTCCTTCTCTGTTAAAGAAGGTGACCTATTTAATGATAACATTTCCAAAGAAATCAATTAGTTTCCATTCATTCCCCATTCCTCCCCGTACAAATGCTGTACTCAGTGTCCCTCTGTTTCTGTGTGTTCATGAGCCTAGAAATGGAGAAACCTGACAGGGAGTCTAAACTGAGTGTTAACTACTCTTTCTTAATAGCTTACTTTGACATACGCTTAGATGAAGCCATAGCTCTCAGCAGAAATAGCAAAGAATATTGTTCAGACATTTAAAAGAGTAATTTTTATTTTTTTTCCTTTTTCCAGCGGGGAGTCTTTATTGTTTGTTTCATAGTGATGGCAGGCATTAATAGATGTGTAACTAATACTTGCCTCCAAAGAAAAATTCTCCTAAGTACAATCCCCTATGGCAAAATCATTGCACGCCAAAGACTCTGGTGACTCCTGCATATCAGGTATAAGACTGTTGAATGATCACTCTGCAGTGGTAGCAGCCACCCTTGAGTATGTATTGACTAGATCTCACCGATCCCTGGAGGCTTGATGAGCCCTGCACAGTGAGGTCCCTTCTGTCTCTTCTGACTAAAAGAAAGATATACAAAATACTTTAAATCACAACTCAGTTTAAGATTTGGGATCTTTCCTGAGCCAGGGAGCAGTTTAAGTGATCCATCTTAGAGATGTTCAGTAAAGGCATTATGACTCAGAGCTCCCACACCCCATCATGTTACTATATTTAACCCTGGGATAACAGGAAAAAGAAGATTGAGTTAGATTAGGCCACAGTGAAAGAGGTGCAAGCTAAGTTGAAAGTCCTAGTGCTTGCCCCAGGATCAGAGCATGCATCCTGACTAATACAGCTGCTTGACTGGCAAGTGAAGACCTGTGCAGCTGAGGTAACCTGTATGTATATTCAAACCCTCTGAGTAACTATGGTTCCTCAGCTCATTCTTGGCTCTTGGAAGGAATCCTTTGTAACCTCAAAGGATGTCTGATCTACTCTGGCCACTGAGGGTAGGCGTGGGACTCTACAAATATGGTCCTGCTCTTTATCCTGCCCTGCTCCCATAGCAAAGAAGGAGGACATTGTGGTCTACAGCAGGCTTGCAGTAAAACACACAAACCCCCAAAATCTCACTATCCTAATCAGCCAAAGAAAGATACATTTAACTCTCAGAAACTTTCTTATATTGTGCAAAAATTTCTATCATTCGATTGCACAAACATACCTGCCTACTAATTCTTGCATCTAAAAAATCTTTGATAAACCTAGTTTGCCTATGTGAGAGGATACATGCACATATCAGCATTCAAAAAGTGCTTCAGTTCTGTGTGGAGTTGATGGTGACTCAAAACATTTGGGGAAGGATTGAAAAGTATTTATCTAATTAATGGAAATTTGCAACTGTAAAAGGAAGACATCTGAAGATGACCAAGATTTGGGAGAGAAAGAGTTGAAGCAAAATTTGACAATCACGAATGCAGACTAGGTTGATGAAAAAGGGTTCTTGAGGAATGAGGAGCTGTTTTCATCTCCGTTATATAAGGTAGATGAGTAGATATGTCAAAATAGGAGGGTGTTTGTGGGTTTTTTTTTTTAAAATACTGGTAGGATCACCATATGAATAAGGTATGTAGTAAGTTATACAGTCTGTCTTTCCTGTGTGACTTCCATAAAATCCATATTCAGCAAGTCTTGCTTTCTAGCAAACAGTGGGACATTCAGTTTATATGAGAGGGGTGAGGGCATTCCAGTGAAAAGAGAGGGCACAGAATGGGAAAGAGAAGCAACATTGGCACAAAAGAGGCAAAGAATGCCAATTCAGAAGGCGGGTGTGAAAGTAAAATCTGCTTCCATGCCTGCTACAGCATATATTACACAACTGGCACTTACTTGGCAAATCACCCATTCAGGCACTGACCTTGGCAGCATCACAGGGATAACCTCTATGTGAGGAAGGACTGTTCTTCAACAATGTCTCCAAAATGTTTGGCACCAAAGTACTTTTTTTTAAGAAAGCAAGCATTTCTTCCACTTCGTATTTCAGTTGGAAACCAGCATTTTCTTTTGGCTGCAAAGGAGACATCCTGTCTGTGACTTTTGGTATATTCTTCATATGGTGTTCCAGATTATTTGATATTGCGTACAAATGCCATTGCACAACCATCCCATTTTGTGGATGTTCCTGTACTAGAGGGCAATGGCTGTATTCAGAGACTTGCTCAACTTAAAGGATCTCCTTGTTAATTATTTGAGGAATTATGACAGAGTGCTTGGGGCTGCAATAGCCTGGTAGAAAGTCTACTGAGGGAGAAGTGGAGAGCATTCCAAATGCTGGTGAAATTGAGATGTGCCTTTTCCACTGGCATGCTATCTTGCACACAATACTCAAAGAAAGACTAGCAATGTTAGTAAGGAGAATAGTCTTTTATTTCTTTAACAAAGTAAATTCCACTTTAAGAGTTTACTGGAGGTTATATAGTTATGTATATTACATACTCAGATCATGTAAAAACTCAGTGCCCGATTTCACGAATGTGACAGTGAATGTTATTAATTTTGTCAAGGTTAGGAACATGTTCAAGTCATTACAGTATATAGTGTGAAGTATATACAGAGAGGTGCAATGCTGGAAGGGGCTGGTGGGGAATGTGAAGCTCCAGGGCAGCTTTGGCTGCAGTGTCCATGAAATGGTGGCATTCAAGATCCTCAGAGCAGCTAGTAGGGCATGCAGCAAGCTCAATACCCTAGACTTTAGGAGAGCAGACTCTGGCTTCCCCAGGGACCTGCTTGGTAGAGTACCATGGGACAAAGCCCAGGAGGGAAGAGGGGCCCAAGATAGCTGCCTAGGATTCAAGGATCCCCTCCTCCAAGCTCAGGGAGCACTAAGTCCCAACAAAGAGGAAGTCAGGCAAAAATTCCAGGAGCCCTGCATGGATAAACAGGGAGCTCCTGAGGAAACTGAAATGCAAAAAGGAAGTCTACAGAGGGCAGAAGCAAGGACAGGTAGCCTGGGAGGTATGCAGAGAAATTGCTTGAGCAGTCAGGGATCAGGTTAGGAAAGCTAAAGCCCTGATAGAATTACATCTGGCTGAGCACATCAGGTGCAACAAGAAAAGTTTCTATAGGTATTTCAGTGATAAAAGGAAGACTATGGAAAATGTGGTCCCTCTCCAGCAGGAAATGGGAGACCTGGTTACCTGGCATACAGAGAAGGTACTCAAGTACTCAATGATTTTTTTGCCTCTGTCTACATCATGAAGTGCTCTAGCCACACCACCCAAATCACAGAAGGCAAAGGCAGGGAGAGGGAAAATGAAGACCCACCTCGTGTAAGAAAAGGCCAGGTAAAAGACCATCTATGGAACATGAAGGTATACAAGTCCATGGACCTGATGAGATGCATCTCCAGGTCCTGAGGGAACTGGTGGATGAAGTGGCTAAGCTGATCTCCATTATATCAGAGAAGTCATGGCAGTCTGGTGAACTTCCTACTGACGGGCAAAAGGGAAACATAACTCCCATTTTTAAAACTGGAAAAAAGGAAGTCCCAGACAACTACAGCAGGTCAGTCTCACCTCTGTGCCTGACAAGATCATGGAGCTGCTCCTCCTGGAATCTATGCTAAGGCACATGGAAAATAAGGAAATGATTTGTGACAGCCAGTATGGCTTAACTAAGATCAGATCATACCAGACAAATTAGATGGCCTTCTACAATAGGGCTACAGTGTTGGTGGATAAGGGAAGAGCAATTGACATCCACTTGGACATGTACAAAGCATATCACTGTCATACACAACATGCTTTTCTCTCAATTGGAGAGACATAGATTTTATGGATGCCCCAGTCAGTGGATAAGACATTGGCTGGATGGTTGCACTCAAAGGGTTGCAGTCAGTGGCTCAATGTCCAAGCGGACACCAGTGATGAGTGATGCTCCTCAGGGCTTGGTATTGAGACAGGCCCTGTTTAACATCTTTGTCAGTGACATCAACAGTGAGGCTGAGTGCACCCTCAGCAAGTTTGCTGATGACATACCACACCACACCAAGCTGTGTGGTGTGGTCAACGGTCTGGAGGGAAGGGTTATCCTCCAGAGAGACCTTAGGAGGCTTGAGAGATAGACCCACATGAACCTAATGAAGTTCAATGAGGCCAGGTACAAGGTCCTGCATGTGGGTTGGGACAATCCTAAGCACAACTACAGGCTGGATGGAGAATGGATTGAAAGCAGCCCCAAGTTGAAGCTCAACATGACCTGTCAGTGTGCACTTGCAGCCCAGAAAGCCACCTATATGCTGGGCTGCATCAAAAGAAGCATGACCAGCAGGTTGAGTGAGGTGATTGTGCCCCTCTAATTCCTGGAGTACTGTGTCTAGCTCTGAGGGCCAAGAGAAAGATGAACTGTTAGGCAAGACAAGATGATCAGAGGGCCTGTGAAGACAGGCTGAGAGACTTGGGGTTGTTCAGCCTGGAGAAGAGGAGGCTCTGGGGAGACATTACTGTGGTCTTCCAGTACCTGAAGGGGACTTGCAGGAAAGCTGGAGAGGGACTGTTTGCAAGGGCAAGTAGTGATAGGACAAGGGGTAATGGCCTTAAGCTGAAAGAGGAAAGATTTAGATTAGATTTTAGGAAAAACAAATCTGTGTGAGGGTGGTGAGGCACTGGAAGAGATTGGCCAGCAAAGTTGTGGATGCCCTCTCCCTGGAAGTGTTCAAAGCCAGGTTGAATGGGGCTTTGATCAAGCTGGTATAATAGAGTCACTGCACATGGCAAGAGGGGTTGGAACTAGATGATCTTTGAGGTCCCTTCCAACCCAAACCATTCTATACCTTCTGGAGAGTTATTTTATAGAGGTATGGGATCACATGAATTCTAGAATGAGGTTGGGTAGGTGTTTTTAAGCACACTCCAAGGACATAAATCAGTCATAAGGATAAGAACCTAAGGCTCTTACAGAAACTTGGGGTTAATTTTGAACATGATTTGAATTATGATTGTTATAAAGAAACAACTGTGTTTGTCTTTCAATTTGCAAAGGAACATGAAACTAAACAGAGTCAGAAATGTTTATTACAATGCAGATAGAATTAATTCCTACAGACTTGATATTGATTTGCATTTGGTCTCTAAAGAATAAGTGAAACTTTTCAGTGAAGTCAAATTGTAGGATAACTTCTTGCTATGCAAAACAAATTCAAAGTCTTTGGATCTAGAGAATGAAAGTTATATACAAATATGTTGGTATTGATAGCAGTTTACAGCCAGTGTCTCCCACAGAAAACCTGCTTAGGTGGAACATGGACATTACTTTTAAATAATGTAGGTGTAAATACTACTATGAGTTTAAAGGATATAATCATTCTGAGAATTACCCTTGCTAGGAAAGATTACAGTAGTGCACTAACAGATCTTTGTAGGTAAACATTTTAGGAAGCCTTCTAAATAGAGCTTTACCCATATGCATCCCCATACTTACTACCAGATGGTATAAAAATGCCATCACATGTTGATTCCTTTCTTCTCTTTTGCTTCCACTGTCACTCATTTTGATAAATGGAGAGTCACAGCCAAAATGACAAACTATGACAAATTCCTTGGGCCCAGATGAGGAAACAAGACTCATTTCAGAACCCGACTTGACCATTTTAATGATGGTGGGAAGGGACAGGAGCTAAATCAGATCAGTTGGGATCCAAAACTGGTCTGTCTGAGGCCTTTACCTTGGCTCTTGCCTTTGCCTTGGCACTTGCTGTATCACCGTGTTCTAAGGCTATGATATGCCCTGTGTTGGGTGCCTGCACTTCCAGACTGGCTGTTCCAGCCTTGAACACCCTTGAACACCAGTCTGGGTATAGATTTTGTGGAGGAATTCAGACAATATGAATTTGATTTCATTATCTTCAAAAAGAACATCTTTCTTCAGAAGACCATGAATCATGTAGGTGAAATGATTTTTTAGAGCACGGGCCTCAGGTTATAGAAAATGGGCCAAAATGAATCTTAAACTCTGGAGTTTTTCCAAGTGAAGATTTTCTTTTTTAGCTGTTGGAGAGGTATTTAGCATCTCTTCCATAATTTGTCTGCCTTGGAACTGAAAACATTTCTTCTAGTAAGGTTGGCAGGGAGATACAGGATCTTTGCATTTAGGTGATCTGACCTTACACTGCCAGATAATGTCACAAAGTCAATAGCAGAGAGTTGCAAATTGTCCTTTCTTGTCCGGCATATAGTAAGCCCTGCTTGTATCTCAAGTCTAGGGGTGTCTATAAAGAGTAATGCTTCTGCGTGCTAGCATGAACACTACTTGCTGGATAAATAAGAGTTTTCTCTCTCACAGCTGCATTACAGTGGCTTGTAACTCTTGCACAAAGGTCTTAAAGCAGAAGGTTTCTCTCTGCCCAAAATAACTGTATTCAGCTTTTTGGATTACAGCTGAGATGACTGCTTCACAACCTGACAGCTACAGCAAACAAAATATGATGACATAAAAATCAACAAATATTTCTGATGAACAGACAGACATCAGCAAGCAACTGTAGATCTGTGAACACCAGCGTTTAATCCTGCTATTTAAAGGTTTTTGACTCCTTTATTTATAGTCATTTCTATGGCTTGTCACTGTGGCATCTGAGTGGCTCACAAGACTCCCATGAGCAAAGCAAAGAATTATCCCAGTTGGGGGGGGAAGGAGAAGAGGAGGCTGAGAGAAGTGGCAGTCACGCAGAGCATTTGCAGAACAGCCAAGATCACAATCCATCCTTCCTCCCCTTTATGAGTTCCCCATCCTTCCTTCCTTTTACTAGACTGTTGGCCAAATAAATATGTGCCTTCTATCCAAAGGTCTTTCTCCTGGTTTTATCATCATGATCGAGCTAATTGGGAGCAGGAGGGTAAATGAGGCATAGCTGATGTAGATGGCATGATGCCCAGCTGACGCTACTATTAAGCTGATGCCGGAAAAGTTAGGGAACCATAGCCTGGCACTGAATAATAGGCCTATTGCAACTCAAGTGTGGGGCAGAGAGAGATTTTCCTGCAGCTGGCACCTTGTCTACAAGTGGTGTACAAGTGAAAGTAATGAATGACTTGACTCTTTATGTTTTCTATGTTCATTTTATCGCAGTTCATCAGGCACCCATGAGTCTGACTGATGACTCCATGTAAAAAGCAACAATCATTTCCCTTAAGAGAAATGAGTGACAGATGAAGAATAAACTGCAATTATAATCTCCCTTTTCATGGCTTAGGTTGGCAATTTAACAAACTGTGCTCATTAACTGCTTTAAGTTCCAATTCCCTGTTTTTATATCTGATGTGAAAATCTTAAGCTAAACATTGCTTGTGATGCAGGGTAATGGCTAACAGCTGACATCATAAATAAGGAACACTAGAGATAAATGAAATTTTAGTTGCAAAAATTAATTTTCTACATTTAGATAAGGTACCTGGCACCTCACTCAGCACTTTTTCCATTATAAGCCCATGTTTGCCCAAAGGGGAGCATCTGTTAAGATCACTGCTGCCACATGGAAGTCTTTTCCCATATGTACTCCACACAAAATGAAATGAGGACATACTCTTTTTTGTTTTTTTTTTCATCACAATTGAAATGCATGTGTTAAGCAAAAGAGAAAAACAGCTATGCAAAAGCCAAACTCTGCCTGGTACATATGTGTGAAAAGTACCTTTTCCCCCATTTATAGTCTGATCTTCTCCAAATATGCTAATCTCCTCTGAGTACCTGACTTTGGAGGGACAAGGCTGAGCTTGGATGAGACAGTCAGATCATCAAAGATATTTATGAAGCTTCAGAGCTATTAGTGGGTATGTTACTGCTTGGTTGGAGATGGTGATGATTTACAGGAAACTTGTGGATAATTAAAGGCTGCACAGAGTGGTTGCCATTAAAAAGCAATTATTTACCATTGATTAGCATATTATGGTGAGGCTAATTAAGCAGAGGAACAACTTATTCAGGGTTTTGATGGATTCACCATTGCTGGGAATTTTCTTTAAGGTTGGCTGCTTTTCTAAAGGTACATGCACATTCAAACAGGAAATCATAGTTAGAATATTCCTAGACTTCTTTTGTAAGGGGTTGTACTTTAATTAACACAGTGTTTCCTTCTATTTTTTCCTTCTATGGTGTTAGAAATGTTCTAGGTTCTTGTATCCTCATAACAGAAGTTATTGCAACATTTATTGGGGTGGAGCAACCCTCTGGTAAAGGGTTATTCTTTCACACTTATTTACATGTATCTCTCCTTCACCCTAACCACAGGCAGGTGCAACCAGGAGGGCCTGAAGAGTGGAGGCTGAAAAATGACTCATGGCTCCTTCATTCTACTGTTGGTTATGTGCCACATCTAAAAGACTTTATTGCAGAGCTTTACATGGGAACTTCCAGATTAGGTACAGAATGGGTTCTTCAAGGTTATTTTCCCATCATAAGAGCACAGGAGTCATCTTAGGAAGGATGGAGTTGAACAAGATGGAGACTCAGTGATGGCCAGAGATAGGACAAGGGGCAAAGGGGAGAAGCTGAAGCATAGGAAGTTCCATGTGAATATAAGGAGAAACGTTTTCACTGTGAGGGTGATGGAGCACTGGAATAGACTGCCAGAGAGGCTGTGGAATCTCCTTCTCTGGAGACATTCAAACTCTGCCTAGATGCATTCTTGTGTGATTTAGTCTAGGGGATCCCGCTCTGGTGGGGGATTTTGGACTAGATATTTCAAGGTCCCTTCCGACTCCTAATGTTCTGTGATTGCACAATGAGTTGAGATGCTCTTCAGGGTCAAAAGAGTCATAATGGGGAAAATACCCCTATGATCCTGCACCACTCCATTGCAGTGCCTAGCAGTAGTGATTAAGCTATGGTCAGAACTCTAGGAAGAATTATAGCTGCATGGGGACTCCTCATGCCATCATATTTTTCTATTCTGGGACAATTTTAAGGGGTTCCCTGTCCCTCAGTCCCTTCCAGCAGCCGATGCAGCTTTGGATTTGCAGCTGCTCTTTCTGTGTGGGCTATTACGCCATATGGCACCAGAATTCTCCCTTACTCACCATAGCTCTACCCACTCTCCTAGTATCCATGGTGTTATTAAATAGTATATCACTTTGTTCTTTGAAGAGAACGTTATGTTTTGGCTATTAATCATGAATGCAGTGTTTTGTTCCACAGACCTGAAGGCTTAATTAAAGTGATGCCAATTCTTTTGTTTTTATGGTCACTCATTCTTTGCAGTACATGAGAAATTTTCCTCCTTATAGCCATCCCTACCTCATCTGCAAAGCTCTGATTGGTGGGCAAATGAATGTCCCCAAATGTGCCATCTCCAGAAAATACAATTTTCAACAAATCTTATTCTAGAAAAAACATCAGAGATTATTTGTTCATCTGGGCTGGTAATGTTCATTTGACGTGGCGTCCCATAGAACCAAACATCTGCGCTGCAGGTCATTGAGGCTCATCTTTCACAGTCTGTCAGTACACTTGTTCCTGTGCAAAGCCAATGGATGTCAGAGTGCTGTGGGTAGGCAGGTTGGTTTATCTGTGTCTGTCTGGGCGATGGAGCTTTTCTCTAGTACAACAGCATCCAGAGCAGAAGTTAGATAGAGAATGAAAAGAAGGGGAATTTAACCATTTTTTTCCCCCTCATTCTCCTACTTTTTATGTTACATCCCTCTCTAAGTTTCTTGCATGTATGTGAATAGCTATGAACTGTCACGACCTCCCATTTCTTCTGCAAAAACCCTCAATTAACAGCACATCTCAGTCAGGCATGTGGGTACGTGCCTTTGCCTCCCAACCTGAAATGTCTTGTATACCAAAGGCTGTGGCAAGCAACACTGTTCTCTACCTGTCATATCCTTATGCTCTTTTCTAAAAGATAAAAAATACTGTGTAGCTTTAAGGCTACCCATCAGAAAAGCAAAGGCCATTATTATACTATACTATATTTCTTTGGCTTGATTGGTCACCTACTGTAAGCTCCTTGCTAGTCAGAAAAACCCCTATTAAGCCAAGAGCAACCTGCTAGAAGAGCATAGTTAAACGACAGTTAAACTTTTATTGCTGGAGTTGTGAGATGTCAACTGATAGTGTCTTTGCTTGCTGCTTTATTGCAATGTGAAGTGCCTCACACAGAAAACCAGGATGGCATATGAATAATAAATATTGCTGAGTAACAGCTGGAGTTTCTCAGGGTTCCTGTGTTCCCTTCAGTGAAATGCTTCCCTGCATAATTTACTAGGCATCTATCAGTAAAGCAGAGATAGTATATAAAATTACAGTTAACAAAATGATACCTCTGAAAAACAATGGTCACTATGTTGCCTGGAAACTGTTAGTTTGTCTAAAACTGAGCACCTGCTATTGGAGACCCGTGCTAAAATGTGTTGCTTGTGTGCAGGAGCAGCAATGGGAACTCAGCCCAAGACTGAGACACTTGTTTGATGGCAGGAGGAACCCTGCTGTAGCTGTGTGGGCCTCCTTACACCTCATCCCGGGTTACCTGGACAGGGTAAACCACATTTTACTGCACACTGAGGTGCTGTGGGGTGTGAGGAAACCCTGAAGTCTCTACATGAGAGCCAAGGGATAGCGTATGTACTCCTGATCCTGTAAAGTAGTTCTAGAAATAACATTGCTTTCGGTAATCTGCTCTGAAAGCAGTAGAATCAGGCTCTGAGCAAGAGGCAGGGGGTTAGCTTGAGGATAAATTTTGTGCATGTATTAATATGCCTATTTATTTGGTTCAGTAGTGGAGTAGGATGATGGACTTTTTCCTATGATATAATGTCACAATTAGTTGTGAGAGCCACTGAGCCTATTATAAGGGACATTTCATGCAATCATGTTTGCTGAAAAATTTTTCATGCTTGCAAGAACAAGAATATATACCCAATTATTTTTAGAGAGGCAATTTTCTCCATGTGGATTTAATTAGAAAATGAATAAAGAGAAAATTGGGAATTTTTTTTGTTTTGCTTTCTTTTCACAACCTCAAGTTTCGGGAAAAGAATTGCATAAATGTTGCTGCCCTGGTAGCCTTTAAAATGATAATAATAACAACAACAATAAAATCTTGTTCTCAAAAGGCCAGGAAGGCATTTGATGTCAATAGACTCAGTTCCATGGAAGCTCATGGATTTGTGCCAAGCGATACTAATTTAGAATCTGTCCTGACCTTTCATTCAGGGATATAAAGTGCCCTGATGGTAGCTACAAATTTTGAAAATGGCAGAGTTCTTTTAAGGCATATTTTAAAGAATAAGTGAACCTTGGAAAGAGGAAGATTCAATGACAGAAAGTCTATGGTAAGTGGGTTTTTTGGAGGGGGGGTGTGGGGTAACACAGTGAATCATATTTTCTTGAAAGCCATGACTCTGTTCTGCAGAGTTATATTGAATTGAACCTCCGTATATGAGAAGAGCTGGTTGATTTTGATGGAATTGCTCACAGATCAAGGAGTTTATTCCATAACAGTTAAGTTGGCAGAATTGGATCTTGTGAAAAAGATAAATAAAGCTTTTTTTTTTCTCTTTTTTTTTTTGTGAAAGACAGATGATGAAATAGGACATCTTTCCAACTTAGCTACCCACCTAACCCCTTAGGTACTGATCTTCCAAGGCATGTCACTGAAGGAAGGCTTGAAGAAGACTTCTCAACACTTGTGTATACTTGTGCTGAGGAGACCAGTAATTATTTCCCGCCCTGAACTGCAATGTATTTGTGTCCTCTTTATGTCATACGCTGCCAGCTGGTGCTCAGTCTGAGGAATACGAAACCCTGAATCCAGACCTTCTTCACATAATAGGGATTTGATTTCTTTCAGGCCATATTGAAGGGTGTCCAGCCCCCTGTGGTGTCTTGGACACTCAGCTCCCTCAAAGGGCAGTGCGGTTTGCAGAAGGCAAGCAAAGCCAATGTTCTCTGTGTAAAGGAACATCATCTGTTTGTTTGCAGGCATTCCTCTTTGGATCTGACCCACTGGTATCAGGCACCCAAAGTGGAATGATGCATCTACAGCTGAATTGTATACCTAGGGTGGATTCATAGTCAGCATTAAAAAGGGGTTGGGAACACGCTCTGTATCCAAATGTTATACCATTCCTCATGTTGCAGTATTTGAAAGGAATTTTGAGTGGAAAAGAGCTTCATGGTGTTTCTCTGTGTGAGCTGACACCACACAGCAACACAGGTGGATCTCCAATCTTTCTCCCATCTGCTTTGTTTTACTTTCCCTTCATTCTCTCACTTGTTACTTCTGCCTTCATGTGAGAGTTTCTGCACATATCTTCTCCTTCTTTCTATAGCACTTCTTGTTTGTCCCACTCTACTGGAGCAACCAAGGACTGCAGCCTTCAAGAGCTGTGTTTATAGTCTTGACTTGGATACCCTGCTGCTCTTGGGGTAACACTTGCCTAATAACCCACCTTTGTGCTTTACAAGTTGATTTGACAATAATAGCCAGAGCACTGTGAAGTTTCTCCCATAATGCACACTCCCATGTCCGTTTGATGTCTCTTCATTTACCAGTAGTCATGTGGAGGCTATGCAGCTAGAGTGGGGTAGTCATTGGTAAGTCTTACTTTGCTAATCATTCTTGTGTCACACAGAGTAAGGAGGCAAAACCACCCCCACAGTGGTCTAGTGATCAACTATTTTCTGATTTCTGACATGATATATGAGTTATCAAGGGCAGTGTCTAAATCAAATACCAATGCACAAAGTACCCTCTTCTTATTTCTCCAGTTGTGTTTGTTAGGTGGAGCAAAAGAAACACAGTAGGATAAATGATGGGGAAAGCTTGTTTTAGCAGCTATGACATGAATTACAGGGCGGGTAAATTCTGAATCAATTAGAAGTTTCTATATTTTTAGAAAGATGCATGTTTGCAATAAAGACTGCGATGAGGTTGAAACCAAGTAAGGGAAGTTTTGGAGGGGTATTTGGAGGGTAGAAAATCTTGCAGTATCTAGGTAGATACACTACAACATGTGAGCAGCATTAATTGGAGAAACATGCATTGGAATATAAAGAGTCTAAATTGCTCTATCACTAGATACTGCATTATCTTATCTGAATATTTAAGCATAGGAAATTATGTGATAAGTTAAATATCAGAAAAAAAAAATCACACTGCAGTGAAGTTAGGTATAGGAAAGAGCAGTGTATTTATTTAAAACCAAGCAAGTCAGATGTTAAAAAAAAAAAAGAACAAAAAAAAAGAACAAAAACAAAGGGAAAAAAAGTTAAATACAGTGAACAAAGAATTAGTGTAGTGCTTCATAAGCAAGCATTGATTTAATTGGCTCCACCTTAACTCTGCTCCAGAAAAAAGAAAAAGAATCAGGTCTTTGCATATGTAGACATGAATGTAATTTAACAAAACAAGCTGAATCATGAATTTAATTACACAGCAAGTGCAAGGAAAGTGGTTGTAATAGTGTTATGGAAATGTGACTGTGATAAACTTATTCACATTACATTCTGTTGCTAATTCAATTTCCATGCACAAGCCCAAAATGCTAGTTTTAGTTCTGTTACTGAAGATATAACAAAGCCAGTATAAAGGAAGACATGTTTTATAGCACTTTCAATAGTGGGATATCATAAAGCTCTGTTTTCCTTCCTAATAAATGTTATACTTACAATTAGACAAACAAAATCACAATTTTATAGCCAATCATTATGCCCACGAATGATAAATACCAAATGAAAAGAAAAAAGGAAGCATCCACAGTAAAATTTTACATGAAAACTCACACTGAAAATAAAAGAGAAATAAACTTGAAGAAAATCCTAGTGACATCTAGGAAATCTATGGATAAAGAGAATTCACCCCCTGTCTGACTCTTCTGCTTCTTATCATTATCACAGGAGTATTACTACACCCGTGCTTCACAGCCACAATTGTGTTACTAATTAAAATGTTAATAACTTCTTAAAATGCATTTACGTATTTGTTCTTCGGTTCTGTGCACTATGTGAGCTGCAATCCCTGCCTCTGCTAATCTGGAAGTTTTGTTGCAAGGTAGTAAAAGATCTGGAAAATGTCCATGGTGTAATGATCTAATCAGTTTTAGAATGGGCATTTTAGGGATCTGTTGTCCAGACAACATAAAATTTCTTAAGAGAACACATGTTTTGTCAAAAGGTAATGATTTTAAGCTCATTTCACTTCTTTTTTTTTGTTTTGGCTAAATTTCAAAGCTGAAGGTGGGGTCAACAGCTGAAAGTAGATAACCAGGCCAATTGCTTTTGGGAAAGGGAGAGCAGTGAATCACTGATGCCTGATAAATGAGCCACATGATCATTTTTACCCATTGTTGCTATGTGAGGTAAGTGTGTAAGAAAGGACTGCAGGCTAGTTGGGTACACATGGGAAGCAGCTGATGTTGGTAAACCCTTTCCCTGAGGTAACTTACCTAACGTAGTGCTGCTCCCACCACTACATCCATCCCAGAAAACCATCCATAAACTCGACGTTGGAGAGATTGTAGAAACACCTTAATGCCATCATAAAGTTGCTGTTGATGACTTGATTTGCCATTTCCCTCTATTGAATTTTGATTTGTGTTCTACAGGATTTACAGTTGGCAAAATAAAAGCTCCGGTGCCTTCAAAAAGGCATTTATGCTGTTCATGGGTAGGTCTCTGTAAGGACAAGATGTACATACTTTTGATGCAAATATAAAACTACTGACACTGTAGTAACAACAGGAATACTATGCCAACTATAATGTACAATCTGGTTTGCAAGAAGAAGTAACAAATTTTAATTTTTTCATTAGGACTTGAACATCTCAATATCATATCCTAAACCACCTAGCAACTTACCCAGTGGGAGAGAAATAAATGGCCAAGTTCTGCACCAGAAGAAACCATTTTTGGTGGAAGAAAATACTGGGCCTTTGATTTGGCAATAGAAACCATTCTGGGGGAAGTAAACCAAGACAGAAGTGGTATACTAGAATACTTAGAGTAGCTGTGACAACACAAAATTGTACATGACTTGCAGAAAGGCCACCTGTGAGAAGACTCTGCTCATTCCCCAGAGAACCAAGTTATCACTGAGGCTGGAGTCTCTTCTAGCTGTTTAGAAACTGAAGGTTGTGGCTGAAAGCATAGGGTCTAGGGTCCTCAGAGCTCACAGCAGCTTCACCTCACCAAGCCACCCACCAGCTGGCTTTCAGATGAACACAAGGATTACACTTGTACTCCTATGTGACTTTCTCTAGTGGTTTGTTAATGGACGTAAAGTTGCTGGGGGTGGTGATGTAGGATTTCTGTCATTTGCTATGTAGTCCCCAGCCTGAGTGGTCTATGGGGCCTTCTAAGAACAACACCTTGGAGAACCCTGTCCTTCATCAATGCTGACTCCAAAAGAAAACAAGGGGCTAGCAATACAAGAAGAGAATTTGCACAATGGTCACATTAAACAATTTATTACATTTGTAATTCTTTCAAAAGGAAAGTGGAGACGCCATCACATAACTCAACCTGCGAAATGAGGAATGTCACTATTACACACTTTGGGCTCTAACTGCTGCTTTCTATCTCTCTGACCTAGATCCTTTTTAGTTTACAATCCTTCTTCTTCCTCATCTCTGTCTTGACAGATGCATTGTCCCAAGACTTACCCAAGCTATACTTTCTAATGATGACTGATCTAGTTACCCTGATGATGAAAACTATTCCTGCTACATTTCCTAAAACCAAAATACAAGGAGTTTCTCACTGTTGCTCTCCCAGAGAGCTTTGTTCCAGAGCAAAGGGACTGATAAAACAAGCAAGCCAGTTAGTGGTCCTACTGATTTACAAAAATGCCTGAAATGTTAGAGCTAAAAGAAAATTCTTGTGATACCAATCACTTTTTTTTTTTTTGTATTTTCATTATACATCACACTACTTTAATAACATATAAAAAGCAGGGTGAATATTTGGTATTTTGATTTGAAGTAGGTGCTTAGGAGTCTAAATACAAAAATATCTGCTGTTGCTGAGAGTTAAAAAAGAAGGCTGGGAGAGATATTCCCTGTGAGCGCTGCCAGAAAAAAACCCACACAACAAACGGAATTTTATATAGGTACAATAAGGTAAGGTTTCAGTAGGATGTCTCCTGATCATCTTTGAGAAGATGTTATTCACAAGACTTCCGAAATTACATTACCAAAAATGTTTCTTTTCTACTACCTATGATAAATTTCCAGTGTTGGAGTGAAAATGCGCTTTCCTATCTTTATTGTGACTTGATTATATCAGAACTTCTGAACTTTGTTGAGGTTTAACTGTTTTAAATGATTTTACAATATAAGAGTTGTTCTTCTGGGTAAAACAGGGAAAGAAGTCATTTTGTCCATGAAAAAAAACAAAAAAAGAAAAGAGATATTTGCAGTCCAGCAATAGGAAAATATCAGACAGGGAATGACATTGTCACTTAATCAACCAGAAAGAAATAAGCTCATGATTTTGCGCATGTCCTCATGAAAGCTGACATCAAGGTTAGCCTTTGGCTGAGGTGGGAATAAGTGTAGTCCACAGTTATTATCCCTTGAAAAGGAAATAAAATGTAAACTGAAGCCCTGTGTGCCTTCTCCATTTTGGGAGTCATCCAAAAGGATGAGAAATAAGCACTGTGGCCTGAACACTTTACTTTTTTCCCATTCCTTCAAGGCAAATGACTAAAGAAAGCACCAAAATGCTTTATTGCCCCCGTTTTGTGTGAAAGCATTTACTTTGGAAACTATGTGTTGTTTATAGGTGAAACAGAATATATGAAACAGCATATAAATTGTTGGGGTGTGGGTTTTTTTTTGCGGGGAGGATGTTTGGTAGGGTTTTTGGGGGGTGGGGTTGGTTTTTTGTTTGGCTGCATTGTTGCAATTTTGTTGCATTGTTTTGGGTTTTTTGTTTGGGTGGGGTTTTTTGTTTTGTTTCATTTTGGTTTTTCTTTTTTAAAAATTTTTGTTGTTGTTGTTGTTGTTTTGTTTTTTAATTCCTTCAGCCATTCAGTTTTTCTTTGGATAAATTAGGCTGCTGTATACTCATCACCTTAGCACGTGCACTGTTCAACCACTTACATGTTTCCAGTACAATGTGGGTTTGTTTTTATGGTTCTCAGTATAGAAGAAACTCACAATGAACTTCAGCAAGGCAGTAGGAAAAAAGTACTTTTTTATACACTTCTCTCAGCTAGTGTGAGGGAAGTTAAATAGGTAGAAGTGAAGAGAGATCAGTTTTTCTTCAAAATAGAGTTTTGAAAACATCATTTTAAATATTTAAATTGGAATACTTAAGGAATGTGTTAATAGAGCTTAATTTGTGTGTATCAAATTAGTCAGTTAAGCATGCTCTTCATCATTCTACTCTGCTCAAAGGAGAACTGCAGCCACAGACAAAGACCCCAGAAATAGGTGAATTGATGGACTAATATAAATAAAACAAAAATTACATTCAAGACTCTTTATCTAACTTATTTCAGATTTTACAAAGGATGAACGTTAGTCACGGCTGTTTCAAGATTCACTTTAATACATATTTGATGAGACCTGAAAGAACCCAGACTTAGAAATTCTCTTTTATTTAGACTTTTCTAAATACTAAAGTGGAATCAACCTTGGATTTAAAGGAATATTAGCTCTCTCCTCACATATTCTGTCTAGTCTTGTGAGAGCTGCCCATTGTACCCAAATACAACAGTTTCTTTAGCAGTGCTGAATCTTAGACACTAAAGACAGCCTCTCCTCAATGGGGGTTACTACAAGGGGAAAAAGAAATTTTCAGTACGTCAGAGAAGGGACAATCTAATCCTCTTTGCTGGTACATCTGCTCTGGCAGTTTTGCTCTACAAATCAAAAGGCATCCCATTAATTAAAGTTCCTTTTTCTTTCATTTTTATTCAGCTCAAGAAATGTGACTAGTATTCAAAAAAAAAAAAAAAGAAAAAGAAAAAAGAAAGGTTTCAGCCCACTTTAGTCACAAATACCCACCAACACAAGTGCACACACTTTGTCTGGTTTCCGCTTTTTTCTCTTTCTCTCTCCTTTCTCTCTCACACACACACTTTCTCTCTATCTCTTTCCTTCCCTCTCTCATTCTTTCTTTCTCTTTTTATGAAGAACCTTCTCCTTTGGCAAAGTGCAATACATTCAGAGAGTCTTACAAAACAAAGCTTTCAGTTCTTGGTCAGCAACAAACTCATCTTTGTTCATGCAGCTCTATTAAGGAAAGAAGGCCAATTTTATGCAGGTTTCTATGGTCTGCGGCACAAAGGCATCTATCTGCATGCAAGCTATCTGGCAGGCACACAGCAGACTATGAGATCATCTATTTTAGCAATCGCCAGCTGCAATGAGGAACTGTAAAAAATTATAAACTGGTTTATATAGTGCTTTTATTTTTCTAAACAGGCGGCACTACAGATTTATGCATTGTTTTGTGGACAGATAACAAGTGCAGCTAATGGGGTGCCTTCACATCTAGACCTCAGGATCTGGTCTGCGTTTCCCCCTATGAGCCAAGGTCTGTTTTCATTGGATACTAATGTCATCTATCTTAAGCAGGAAGTGATGCTCGACTGCTTTATCCCTGGGGTTTTAACTGTTGTGTAAGGAATTCTGGCCCTTTATTTGATGGACTTTTACTGTGCTTTTGCAACCATCCACTATTATTCCACAGTGGGTGGCCAGCTATTTAACATTTGCCAGTTGCATCATACGCTGCCCATAAATACCATGTACTGTAATTTCACAGCATGAGGAAAATGAGAATATCTCAGAATTTCTCCTGATAGAAGAGGGAGATGTTTTTAGAAGGGAGCTTGAATGGGCTCAGAAGGGCTTTTATATACCAAGAAAATAACCGGCACATTATTCATATAATTCAGTAGAGTACTATGGCGTAATCTAGGGCACACCCAGCTCTTACCTATTTGTCTGTTGGGCTGTCCAAGGCAGGATGCACAACCTGATCTAGAACACAGTGGAAAGATCCCCTTTCAACCCAGTTGGGTTTCAAGTGGATCAGTGGTGCAGATTTACTTATACCAGTGAAGGGACTGGCCTGCATTTGCTTGCAGAGTTCAGTTCAGTGGGGTTCCTTGTGTGCTGGCATACATTAGGGGAGAAGCGACTGTCTCAGTGAAGCAAGAGTCAGCTAGAAACTGCTTTCCCACAGGACAATATTCCCACTGTGTATAGAGTATGCTTTATGATCACGTGAGCAAGATACCACTGCACCACTGCACTATGTCAACCCCTGCACAAAAGCCACCTTGAGCTTGTTTCTGCTGTGCCATGACTGTCAGGAAGCCAACAGCTCACTGAAGGACAGAGTCTCAGAGTTGCTGCACTGTATAGTTAAATTATCACTGCCCTGAATTTGAAGGGTAAGCATACCTTGCCCATGTCAGAAGCATTATCCTGAATTTATCAATGTGACTCCAAAATCTCAAACCACTGCATTTAGAAATTTTCTTTCCGAAAGTATAATTTCCCAGAATATATCATATAGGATTTCTCTTACATGAAAACATAATTCCCTGTAATTTCTGAATGTCATGTAGCAGGTAGTTTAAACTGAAATTACCTGAAAAGGACAAAACAGAGTGGAAGAAAACAGGATGTTAGTCATGTTTTGGAGGGTATGTGAGATATATTTACCTGATGAGTAAAACCAACACAAGTCTATTTGACTGAGAACTTTAATACATAGGAATATAAAAGATTCATAAGCTTTTGTTATCCAACACCAGCAGTTTGGAAACAGTTAAATTCTGTAAATGGAAAATGCTGTGTACTGTTCATTAAAGCAAGGTATCTAGTTGCAGGTAGTGCTACCGGAAAACTCATCACATTCATGGAAAACATTCTTTAGATCCATCGTATTCTGATCTAACTAGAGTGATCCTGCAATCAAACTGGCAGTTATTCTGTACATGCCTTTTTGACCACAGCATCCATTCTTAGGTACAGAGCAGTAAGGTTAGAACAAATTAATACATCATATTGCAGGAGAGAAACCGAAATACTACAGAGGATGACATTCACTGCTGTAAACAGGTGATTGTCTTCTTTCTGCCGCTCCAGATGAATTCCAGGCTTTGCCTTAGGCTACACACTTGTAGATGGCCTAAGCATTAGAAAAGTATTATTACTTTGTGTTATTAGTAATAATATATTATTAGCTTGTATTAACCCTACTGTTCACTAGCCTCAGCCCACAGTAGCAGATGTTGCATAAATGCTTGTGAGAACTCTGTGTGTATTTGGGAAGATGATTTCTCACATTGCTTTTCGCATTTCTTGTAAAAGCCAAAAAATAAGCCTTATTTTGTTCCCAAATTTGAAAGAAAATTCATGCCTTCAGTAACACCTTTGTGAGTGGGTGAGAAGTGAGCTATATTTCAAATGAATTATTTAACCGCCCACATGTGGTTTTATATGGATGATTAACCTGTTAGTGCGCCTTTTCTTAGAGCACTGTTCATGACTGGTAGCTCTAGCAAATGCACATGCGTGTGCGTGCAGAGACATGCACACATACACAGAAGGCACACACCAACTCAAAAACTTGGGTGACCTGACATAGGTAGAAGAAATAAAGGAACAGAAAGTATAAACAGGATCACAGTAAAACATTCTCTTTGGAGAATGTACGTAAGAGTATTCAGAATAATTCAGAGTACTGACAATCTGTAGCTGTTTCTCAGAATAAGGAAGTGTCTTCTGTGCTAGTGTCAGCTAGCAAATGCATTCAGCTATCTATTCTGTGGGCTTGTTGGAGGAACTTCTGGGTGAAATTCTGTCTACCGTGTGAGTCAAAATCCTCTCATGGTCTGAATTTACATATTTGTAAGTTCCAAGATACCACTGATATAATTTACTGATGGTGGGGCAACTACAACTTAATCACCTGCCAAGTGTCAGGTAGGCCTTCATAACAGGCTGCATGCTACATGGGAAGCAAGAACTTGACTGTACTTAATTTGCAAGGGAATAGCCACCTCAGCCTCATTCACAGAGTTTAGCAGGATAAGCACAGCAGTTATGGCTGCTCAGCTGGTATCAAGTAACTTCTTATGCCACAGTAATCATGAGGCTGTGGCTTGAATGGGATTTATGTTTCTAAGTGCTTGTATCATTTTTTTAAATGGCACTTCAACAGTTTAGTAATTTAGGCACTTTTGAAGACTATACCTTAAGCAACTATAATAATGCCTTCCAGCTTTACAGGAATAAATCTGTCCCGGGTTTTTATATTGTGCTGATTTCTGCATTGCTGAAGGATGCATTTTGCTATGGGGACTATACTTTGTGAAGACCTCCTGATAATAATCCCTGTCCTTCTTTGCAATACAGCATCTGGGAATGGAGCCAGAATTCTTCAGATAGGAGGAAGGTTTCATGTCTTGGAACTTCTTGCCTGTTATGTTCAATTCCATGGGAATAGCTAGGCAGAAAAAACAGGCAAGAAATTCAGGACATTTGATATCTGCAATTCAGTATTTCTGTCTGGAATACAAGTTTCAGTCCAGTATTTCCTTTTTCCACCTGATCACAGATGTTTTTCAATACGCAACAGAGGAGTGATATGCATTGCTAGTTGTTCTCTTACCCTGCTGGAGACAAAGATGCTATCTGGACATCTAGATATTGCTGTGTGCATCCTAAGTTATGTTCAGAAAAAAGCAAACTTGAAATTGCTGGCTATATGAAAACTTCCATCAACCTACTGTAAGAACGTAGAAAGCCAAGGTTTGGTTTACCACTAAAGGGAGAGGCACCTCCAAGATGAAAGTGGGATTAGTTTTCTAATCTGACATTTTAGTCTTTAACGAACTGTTATTTCTAAGGCAGTAGGGATTGATTTATCATTGTGATGCTTGAAGAGCAAAAGGCATGAAAGTAATGGCTTCAAACGAAATCTTAATTCACACAAACAATTCCTGTTGACGAAAGAATCCATTTGTATTTGGTGTGTGACACAGTACAGCATGATTCACCATTGCTTATTTTACACCAGATATTCTGTGCTCTTTGGAGAAGTACATAGAGCACAGAATTATTTATTGCCCTTCAAGCACCATGCAGTTCAGTTTGCCTGAGCAGGGCAAGGCATGCTCCTGTTTAGTGTTCTTCTAGAAAATAATAGCATCAATCTTTCTTCTTGCTTGGGATATGCATAAATCTTATGGATTTAAGTAAGCCAATATGTCTGAAGTCATGAACAGACCATATCTAAAGATCAAACAGCATAGAGCTAACACTTCCTTCCCAAGTAGAAGAACCAGCAAAAATTCTTCCTCTTGGATCTGCGCTTGGCTGTAAGTCCAGCCTTCCAGGGGAGGTAGCTAGGTTCAGAAAGAGGCTCTTACAGGATCTCAGTAGACCAGAAAAGCAGCAAGTTCACTGTCATTAGACAGAACTTACTTTCTCCAACCATTGTGAGCAGAAACATGATCCAATTCTGCCTTTGAGTGGTGCTGTGGAAGGATTTTCCAGGCTGCCTTGGTTATGGAGTAAGTTTTTGTGTTTACATTCCATGAACCAAACGGTACGTTTGGGCACCTGATTTTTTAAAACAAGCTTGGTTATTTTTCAGCTGCTTTTGGCTCAATTGAGTTTCATGATGCCTTCACAGTAAAACTTTATCTTTTCCCTAACCACAGTACTGTATTTTGCACTGGTCATATTGCTGCTGAGCTGTTGTTTTGCCAAAAACTCTTTCTTCCTCGCTCTCAGACAACAGAGCATGTATTTATACAGCATCTTGACAGCACTATGGAGGGAGTGGGAGGCTTTGAAATTCATTTGGAGAATTAAAACCAAAAAGACCTTTTCGATCCTATTAAGAACTGTTTTCTAAAGTTTTAATTACTATCAATGAATCCAGATGCAGATACCAAAACTTTTATTGGAATGACTAGGATATGATACTTCTATTTTTATTTTCTAACAGTGAAGACACTACACTAAAGCAGATTGCATTTGCTACCACTTCTCAAAAAGGTAACAGAGTTTGTGAATTGTTCATATGTTATGGTGAGGGACTTATCCCCAATTTATTTAGCTGGCCAAAAAGAACATCAAGGCACAAGTTAAATCTTGGATATTTATAGAAATATACACATAAAGATTCATGGACGCAACAAGGAGAGAGGAGTAGATGCAATCAAGATCTTTAATCTACCAGGCACAGTTAAAACAGATAATTGGGTAGAAGGTATATATTTTAAAAATTTGGATTAGTTGGAACAAAACTAATAGGTAGTAGTAGTATACTGACTATAGTGGTTTCAATCACCTACTCTCTCTTGGCTCTAAAATAATGGATTCTATATCATCCATGCTATTATACATCCTATTTTTAATAGATATATTATATATTTCTTTACCTATATCCTTTTTTTCTCCCTTGCCTCATTCAACAGGTAGAATATCAGTTATATGTTAGGAGAAGTTCTTGATTTGGGGAAAGGATCACTTGATAATGCTTTGTGTTGGGCAACAAGACATGTTGTCTTACATCTCTCCTTAGGTCTCATGGCTTCTGAATTAGAACATTTTTGATTCATCCCATCTAACTGTAGACATCTAAGCTGCTGTGTCTATGTCTTAGCTAACTGTCCAAGGCTCCACTTATGTCAATGAAGTGAAGCAGGTATTTTTATGATGCAAGTCTTTCTGTAAAATCTATACTAGAATGATCATGTAAACAAACAAAAAAATAAACACCCACAAATGAAAAACATCATGTATTTAACTTTCCAGAAGCAAATGTGCTCACTGGGAAGTCCTGACATTTGGAATTCTTCAATTGGAATTCATAGCAAAAATCAGTAAGGAAGTATCAGAATTTCTTTATTTCGATTTGACATTCAGGAATGTACAACTTGAAAAGATATTTTCATTCTACTTGAAGTTGTTCCACTGAAAATTAAGGCCCCTCATTGACTTCACTGGATTTAGGAATGCATCCCAGCATCTGATTTTTGAAGCATGGTTTGCACGTGTAGCTGCCATCAACTGAAGTGAAAGTTAGCAGGGACGTGCAACTCTGCAACCTGGTTGTTATGTTAGGATGCAACTATCTTGCTACACAGAATCTGATATACGTATAAGTAGAGTAGTAAACAATGCCTGTTACACATTAAGATCTTCAATACAAGAGCAAGCATTTTCTGACTCAAACTTCCTACTGTGATGAGACTTAAAAAATGAGTCATGGTCAGTAGCATTCAGCATTTATGATCAGATAAGACTTTCGTATTTGACATCAAAATACCAAATAAACTGGATTGGAAAAGATTAAGCGGTGACAAGCCTCCTGATCTTTGTGTATATGTATAACTTTAAAATGGAGATGAGTCATAAATTCAACACACTTCATAACATCAGCAGAAGCACAGTCACATGGGCACATCAGTATGGTTCTAGCAGCAGGGTAAAACTCAATACTGACAAAGTCTTTAATAATTCATGGAATTCAGCACCCAGCTGGCTGCAAACCTTGTGGCAATAGAACTTCTTGGTTTGGTTAGAAACAATGAAATTCCTTAAGCCAAAGGATTATTAAATCCTTTGGAGCAGAGGACTTGATGTGCCAGTAGGAAGGTAAAATGCTGGACAGAAAGTAGAGCATCTGGAGGTGGTGGTGTGTCTTGGAAAAGTATAGTGGGAATACCAGGAGCTTTAAGAGGAAGTGCAGCAGTGGAGTAGAGGGAGGAGGAAATACTCTCTCAAGACAATGGAAAAGTCCTAAGAATTGGTTAGGAAGGGATGGAAGATATGTTCCTTTGAAGAGAACCCTTTTAAACAACTCTTTGGTGATTTGAAGGCAGGCCTGGGATCCTGGGATCCTGGCTCACACCTGTGTTAGTATAAAATATTAAAAATAAGCCTGGTTTAAATTATTGCAAATGTAATTCTGCAGAGGGATTCCAGTGGCTCTATACCTTGTGGGTTATGATGTGACTGGACCTTGCGGTGGCTGGTTGCTCATTGTAGATGTAATTAGCCTCATATAAAGATGCATGGTAGTTTCTATTATGCTACACCACAGACAATTTGTTGTTCTAATAGCTAATTTACTGTCAGGTGAAGAGTATGGAAATTAAGATATGAAGTTTAGAATAAATAAGTTATGGTTAGCAGAACAATTTATTCAGTAGTTCTGTAAAACGTCTCAAAGCCCAGAATGTGAAGAGCAGTTGTAATAGTGACACGATTGATATGAGTGCATTCACTGTTTAGCAGACTGCCAATGACTGATCTGAGTTTTTTCCCCAAATCAAACTACGTGATCGGTATACCTGGCATCACAGAGTCATGACTGAGTCAGAGTTGTTGGAAGCAAAAAGTTCAAAGCAAACACTTAACATGAGCCAGCAGTGTGCTCTTGCAGCTCACAAGGCCAATGGGATCCTGGGCTCCATTAGAAGAGGGGTGGCCAGCAGGGACAGGGAGGTGATTGTCCCTCTCTACTCTGCCCTCGTGAGGCCCCATCTGGAGTACTGTGTCCAGATCTGGGGCCCCCAATACAAGAAAGATGTGGGACTGTTGGAGGGGGTTCAAAGGAGGGCCACAAGGATTATTAGAGGGCTGGAGCACCTGCCCTACAAAGAAAGGCTGAGGGAGCTGGGCTTGTTCAGCCTGGAGAAGAGAAGGCTGCGGGGGGACCTCATTGCAGCCTTCCAGTACCTGAAGGGAGCTTATAAGCAGGAGGGGATTAAACTTTTTAAAAGGGTAGATAATGGCAGGACAAGGGGGAATGGATTAAAGCTAAAGGAGGGAAGGTTTAGATTAGATATTAGGGGGAAGTTTTTTACAGAAAGAGTGGTGAGGTGCTGGAACAGGCTGCCCAGAGAAGTAGTGGATGCCCCGTCCCTGGAAGTGTTCAAGGCCAGGTTGGATGGGGCCCTGGGCAACCTTGTGTAGATCCAGACCTGGAGGTTGGTGGCCCTGCCTGTGTCAGGGGGGTTGGAGCTCTATGATCCATGGGGTCCCTTCCAACCCAGACCATTCTATGATTCTATGATAAGCTCATTTGATTGCCAAATAAGATGCTGCCCTGTAGAACCCTGCAAGTGGTGGTGATCGTGAAGCTATGTGTCACTTCATTCACTGATTGTGTAACCTGAATTCAAAATTTACCTAAGAACATGAAATGTCATTCAGTCCAGTTTTGGAACTAAAATAGTGTAGAGGTCAATTTTCCACCCAGTGATTTGGAATAAATTGCTTTAAAGGCCTGTAAAGTACTATACATTTAGAAAGTAAGGTAATCAACCTTATTTTGCTGCTTTTGTACAGAAAACACGTTCTCTAAATGTTCAAAAACTACAGACTGCTTTTGAGTTCAAAGTGACGTAAGTCAATGGCTTGTAATCCTTTTGATGAACAGTGATGGATTAGGAAACAATCCTGTAAAAATAAGCAGATGGGTTCTATAACTTTGTAAGTCTTTTCACATCTAACTTTTGGATGGCCTACGATTTGCTGTCAGTCAGTATAAAACAGCTATGGGCTTTCCGTAAGTTGTCTAGAGGTGACAAAGGGATAAGGTGACTTCACTCCATATTGACTTTCTTTCTAGGCAGGAAGACTTCCAGTATACTAGCCATGGATTGCACAGTGTTGTCAATAGCAGGCAGCATCATATCTTTGCTTCTTTGACAGGTTTTTGTAGATTATTTTCTACTGTATTCTACCCATTCTTTTCCTTGGTTCTTAACTCCCTTCTGAGAATGGCCCAGCTTTGTGCTATATTCCCCTCCGTATTTCTGTTATGTTGGTTCACAGCTGGAGAACTCTCATTTCCTCCGCACTCCCTAGGCACCATTAGTTTAATTGTCTAAAAGAACAGTGACTATGCACTTGTTAATGTAGAACCAGCTGAAAGCAATGAAATAAGTCTGCTGAATATAAACCAAACACTTAAAACCCCTAGTGCCAGTGTGACTTTGAAGTGAAAGGGAGACAACTGGAGGTGCTGAGTGGTGAACCTCAGGTCTTCTCAAAATTTATGCCCATCAGAGATGAGCTGCCGGACCTTACATCAGGTAAGGATTTTGCTGTGCCTCAGCATCCAGACCCAAGTAAGAGAAATCAAATGTATTGCTGTGATTTGGTTCTTTCCTAGAGGGTGGAAGGCAGGGTTTTGGCCTTCAAAGGTGGTAGAAGGTATTTTGACAGCTTTTACTATTGGTTATTAAAGCTGGGAAACTGTTTTGGCAATAAAATGCTAACTGTGCTGACTCTTTTCTATTTCCATTAGCTGCAACTTGTATACAAGAAAACCGTTGAGATCATATTGATTAAACTGTTTCAGCAGCAGCAGAGTTGTCCAAATTGCAAGAGCTGTAGAGAGGTTTTAAACTCAAGATGGGTCAAATCTGGGTTCCTTGCATACAACTTGGAATCTAGGAATGTGAGAGCTCAGGTAACACCTTAAAGATTTAAGACATTTCATTTTGAAATAAATAAGGCCATTCTCTCAGTCAAATATAGTTGGTTTTCCTCATGGAGATTTTGTTGTGGCAAAATTGCCTATTGTTATAAACTGCTTGTGATCAATTTTAAAAACAATTAGCAATTGTTTATTATGTTGCACTCAGATAAAAAAAGAAAACTCCTAAATTGACTTTTTGGGGAAAAAAAAAACCAACAAAAAGAAAACCACATTTTTTTTTAACAGTAAATGTGAGTTCTGCTTCTGTACACCCGACTGTCATTGAGAACTACGTGGCTTAACTGTAGTTTATACTCTTTGTGATATAGTTCTCTGCACAGTGAGTGCCTCCTTACCTGCTACGTCTCCCCTCTGGTTGTGAGAATACAAGAAGGAAAACAAAATGCATAAGTAGTCCACAAGATTTCTGGCTTGATTCAGAAGAGGTTTTGTATATGTCTGCCCTTCTTTTCCCTGAGAATAGATGTGTTACTCTGCAGGGAGAGGTGCTGACTGATATTGATACTAGAATGATACTAAAAATCTACTGGGGAAATCCAGTGAGACTAGGAGGAACTTCAGAGCAGCTATAAGAGCAGTTATGAAGGAAATACATTCTTTTAATTTCTTTTAATCCTCATTTTAATTGCTCCATTTGCACACCAATGCCTCAACATTTATACTTCTGGGAAATTTTAGAGAGAAGGAAGATGTTTTTCATGAGAAGGGATTTAGGTGCACATCAAGATTTTAAATGAGCTTAGCAAAAGGATCTCCTGTGATGCTAATGATTGCTGGAAGGATTTGCTCTTTGGTCTTTATAATTGGAGACTGAGATAACATCTAAGTACTTTGTTTTGAGTGCTTCCATTTAATTGATTTTTCATTACCATTTTCTAAAATTACTGAAAATACCAATAGTGGGTTGATCTTTCTGGGGCTTAAATTTATTAGCTTTCTAAGTCATATTGAGAGACTCAGAGAGATGACCTAAATGCAGCACTATCTGTTCATTCATTTCTCTGAAAAAAAGCACAGAACTTTTTACTTATTCCCAGTAATAATTATTCAAGGAGTCTATTTGGTTTGTAACATATGGATTTTTTTAATGGGCCACCATAATGACACAAATTTTTTAAATGATCCATTTTTTAGAAAGAATAATCCTTCAAAATTAATCCAAATGAATTGGTTGTAGCTGAATTTGAGTAACCTTCAGAGTCCTTGAATATTACTTTGCCCCCATTAAGCTTCACCACATTTCATTGGAATTTCCTTTTCTCAAAGAACTCTGAGAAATGAAATGGGATAAGAAGACAGATATTTCAAAATTCTAGAAAAATGAAAAATTTGGATCATTCGTCTTGAGATGCTTCAACTTCATATATACAGGATGTTTGGCTCAGATAAGATTAAACTGCTCACTTCTAATGCTATATCCAGTTTCAATGAAACACAATAGCAATTGTTTTTAACTTTATGATCTAGTGTGAGATAACGACTGAAATGATAATGTGAAAATAAAACATTTGCCTTTAATCAAGACAAAATATCATTTCAGAGCTGTTGAAAAGATTATTAGATCATATAGGAATTGTGTTGAAAATAGAGGGAAGAATTAACTGGTTTTGGTACGTTGTGGTTATCTTAAATTACAGCTACTGTCTTTTTTGTCTTTTTTTTTGTTTATTTTTTGAGGCAGATTGCTTGGATGTTTCTTCTAATTGCAAGTAGAGAGTGGTTCCAGAACGACATTCACATTTGCATGAAATATTTTACATAAGTCAGATTCAGCATTTTTTGAAGGAATATCATTCCCTGTAGATTCAACTTTAAGCCCTAAGAAGCCACATCAAAAACACTGCTAACTGAAGTGGGGTGATAATTATAATTATTATGTCAGGGAAAAGAAAAGCATGAGGCAAAATTTTAGAACTGCTCTCTGAGCAGGTGTGGTTCAAGTAAACCCAGCAGATCTCCAAACTTTAAAACAACAAAGTTACAACTGGAGAAAATAACAACCACAATTAGCCTATGTAATTACACATTGCTTGCATCTGATGAGTCAGGCTGGTCCCTGGATCTGGCAATGGAAAGATATTTTACCTCCAGGTAAAATTACCTGGGGGCAGCTACCTCAAATACAGGCATTTACATCGTAGGCATTTGAAACGAGGTGCAAGGAATGCCACCTGTGGGAGAATTTGCATGTCTTGCTGTTTTTCCTGTCTCTTAAAGCAAAGCTGGCAAAACCCAGGTGCCATTCCCAGCCATGAAGATGTTTGCCCAGAACCCAGCTGTGTGTCAGCACTGTAATCCTGTTGCCTCTTAAGAGTCTTCATACATTTATTTAGATTTTAGTAAAAATGAATAGAAGAACTGTGAACTTGTGTGATCCCTTTATATCATGTGTCAGAGAGTTTTTCCCGAAGTTTCTAATGCAATTTCAGTGGCTGTTACAGGAACAACTTCCTTTGCAGATTTTAAGCAGCAACTAAAGCTATTGGTTTGAGACATTGAACAGAAATGCACTTTTCAGGTCCCAAAATCTTATAAACTCATTTTCACAGTGCTGTGAGAATTGAATGTAACAAATATTGGGGAGAATACTGGGAAAGGAAGAATAACTCCTACAGGACCAAGATCCCATGTTTCCTTTGCTCGGGTGTCTGGTTCAAAAGTCAGTAGCTGTATAAATGCACATATTTGTGTATATATTGTATTTATTGTTTATATATATGTGCATGCACATGCATATACATGTATACTTATGTATCAGTATTGGGTCACTCACCCCTCTTGCAGAAGAAGAAGACCTGAAGAAGGAAGCTAAATGCAGAAAAGAATTGTTTTATTGAACAAAATAGATATTGGAAAGAAACTGATAGCAGAGGCAATGTTTAGAGGAGGATGAAAACGAAAGCATCACATACTTGCCCTTAAACGAATCCTCAACCTGTCAGACTGTGGTTTTTCACACTGCTTTTATTCTTCTGTGATAAGACTGCAAGAAGGCTCCAGGTATGTTTTGTCTGATCTGCTCATTTTATTCTCAGGAGAAACATTTTAACCCTGTCATCCTCTCTGTCAGCCTTCCCATGTGCTGATCAGCGAGGGAACAGCATTCTCAGTCGTCCTTCTTCCCCCCACCCCTGTCTTTTAGGGGCTGTAATTGAAGAACAAAATGCCCACAGAAGTTCCCAAGTGTTTCTTGAGGAAACTTCATCATCCTAAACCAGCCCACCAACTGCTGACTTGAGCTCAATTGCAGCAGAGACAAAGAAGTTAATCTGTCCTATATCAGTCAAGAGGGAGATGTTACATTCTGTCCTATAAACCAGGAGCCTGGTGTGGGAGAGGGTGTTCCGTGGAGCCTTCCTGATGCTGAAAGACTAGTGCGTGGCGTCCCATGATGGTGGTAATGGAATTAGATGATCCAGTGATCCCTTCAGGTGTTACGTTCTCACATTTTGGTCACGCTCCACCTCTCCCCAAATCCTAAGGGGAAACTGAAGAGCTGCTGCGGAAAATGAATGAACAGGAGCAAACCAGCAATGGCTGAGACTGAGAGAGCAGCTAAAGTCTGATGTCTCTGCAGCATCATATGACCTGTCCTCTGATGCTGGTGGTGCTGGGCAGAGGGTTCACACTGCCTCCTCCATACACCATCACTCTTCAGAAAAATACTCACATGGATTTAAACTGAGTTACAAGCCCATGTCCTACTGACATGAACAGAGAACTCTGTCACACACTTGAATTTAGGTGTGTGTTGAAGCAGTCCGTTGCTTAGCAATGAACCTGGGCCTCTGCTTATATTTTTGGGTGATCAAAGGACTCTGTGAGACAGTAGAAAACACAGCAGCAGCTGTTTCGTACACTTAACAACTCTCTCCCACTGTTAGGCTGTGAAGGGGACTTAGGCAGAGAGGTGAGAACAAGGTTTCAGAACAAGAATTGCTCTTCTTTCCTGTCACATCCAGCACTGACCCACGATTTACAGGAGTGCTCCTGCTCTCAAAATGTCTTTATCCTCTGAAGCTGATGCTTGTCTTTGAGTCTTATGCAGTTGTCAGTTATTTATAATTCATTGTCCAGTTCTTCTCCCAAGTCCTTTTTTCTTTCCAGTTTGCCTGGCTCGGAGATATTTCTTCATTAAAGTTTTTAAATTCTATTGTCACCTTTACCTTGCTTCCCTGGAGTTCACACCTTCTGGCTGTTCCAGAGAAGAGGGCCTTTTTCTTTCCCAGGGTGGGGGGGGCCTTTTGCAGGAAACACAGACCTGAAATCAATTAGCCTGTGCCATCACCAGTGCCTGTCAGTCTCTAAACGGACCTGTCCTAGGGAACCTGCTTTGGCAGGGGTGTTGGACTCGATGATCCCTGGAGGTCCCTTCCAACCCCTACAATTCTGTGAAGTTCTGTAAACCTGGACTGCAAGCTTAATTGTAGGTGCTGCCTCTGATTTCAGCAGGCCTCCATCATCTTCAATTACCTCCCCTCTCTGTGGGGGACAACCGGAGGCTGAGCCTGCCTTGCAGTGAACTCACCAAATCCCAGATGGCTGTCTGGGTAATCTGTGTGTAAGACACTGTGTTTCATTGATGATTTGCATGGTTTCATCTGCCCTTTTAATCTTGTCCTTCTTTTCCCTACCACAGTTTTTGTGTGTTGGTTTCAGTTCCACTTTTCTTTGCCCAGATCTAAGCCCTTTGAGGAGCCACTGGGAGTTGAATTTACAGATAACCGAGTGTACAGATAGCAAGATGAACCACTTAGCTTATGAAAATTTCACTTGTAGAATAAAGCCTTTCTATTTTAGGAAAGAATCTTGCAAGTAAAATATAATTTTCTACTACAACAGTATCAGTCCGTGTGCAACAAGCCACAGATTTTGATGCTAAAAATCTTTGTTTCTGCCTTGCATTTCTACCTGGAAGAAAATGCTTTCCATCATATTAAGAGTTCAAGATACAAGTGCTTAGGTACGTATAGCTGAATCTGCACCAGAATTATGTGTCGAAGAAAATTTTCTCACCACAGTTGTAGTCAGAACTGGTAGAAAAGATCTGATTTCCCCTGCCTTTTTCAACTGTCTTTTTAGAACTCACAGATATTTTTGACAGCAATAATCTCCTATTTCTCCCAGGGTCTCTTGACACCACCTCTTTTAATGCTGCTGCCATTCATTTATGTATTCATCTTATGTGCATTGATTTCCCAGCAAAGGCTATAAGACTGACAATCGAAGAGTTGAAGAAATATATTAAGCACCTTGAGAAGAATACTATTTCTTGCCCTTATGCAACGTCCTGTGAATGTGGCTCAGGCCTTGCTTGCAAGGGCGAGCTAAAACATCAGTGACAGTTCAAAGACGATGTGCAGGGGAACTGAATGGACCCTTTGCAATGATAGAACCTCCTTGTGCAGCAACTAGACTGGGATCATTATACATGGGCACTACCAAATGGCCACGAGACAGTAACGGCAGACGGTTATAATGTGATAGTTTTGAATGAGTGGCTTTCATACAAATACTCGTCTTTTTACCTCTGTAGGAAACTTCAGTTAAATGTTGGCACCCAGCCTTTTGCTCAGTCAGAAGTCTCACAGACAGCTCTTTCTTTTTGTTCTAAAATCATCTGATCGTATTTACTATAAATCTAGCATACAATTTTAGATTTTACAGCATCTGGAAATAATGGTTAGATTCTGACAGTCTGGCTTGCCTAGATTAGCTAGTAGTTCAGGTCTAAGCCTGTACGGCTCTAAATTCAATTGCCAGTGTAGTTTTTGGTCATAGAGGTTAAGTGCTTGGCCTGTCCTACTTGCCAGAGTAAATCTGTTGTGGAAAAGGACATAGAATCACAGGGTCAACTCACAGCTCTCAGATTAAGGCACTTAAACATAGATGTCCACTTACAAACTTTGACTAGGTGTTGAAGCTCCCAAGAGTCTGTGTAGATTCATTCAACAGCTCAGAGAGACTAGAGTTATTTTAAGATGACCTGTATTTAGCCAGTTGAGGTGCTTTCTATTCTCCACTGTCTGTGTCATCTAGATCTCTAGGATAGGATTCAGTTGTCTAAACATGATTGGGTGTTTATTTTGGGTATCGTGGAGTGCTCAGCCTGAACTACCATGAGTCCTGATTCATATCTGCTAGCCCTGTGCAGGCATCTCAGAGACCCAACGGTGTCTCAAATGGCAGTAGGTGCCTATATTCAGGCTAACAAATAGAGTTGACTACAGTGGGAGCTCAGACATTAGCGCACAGGTAGACATGTATGTGTAGACAGCACTTAGAGGAGTCCAGGTGAAAAAAAAAACAACTGAGAGGTGATGTGACTGTGTGGTCCTACGACATGGAGGCTCTGTAAGGAGAAGGAGGACAGGTCCTATGCTCTTGTTTCTGTGCCTCATGCTACTACTGCCTGTACTGCATGCACGTAACATTTATCGGACAGAATGTGCAAGCGATGTTGGGAATAGTGACTAATTTCCAGGATTGTCTACATCCTAAGTACTGCTCTGATTTCACCAGTCAGTCTCTCTCTACCTGCTATTTGCTATTTATTTGCTTCTGAGTTTACCACATATTGATGCATTGGAACAACTTGTATAGACAGTGGTCAGTCCAGGTTAGATGTAACCAGCCTGCTTAAATGCGCTGTAAATGGGTTCTTTGAAAAAATTATTTTGGTAGAAAGCTTGGAGGCCAATACCAGATATGTAATAAAGGTCATCTGCAAAGAGATACAGACTCTCATACTGTGGGAAGCAAAGTCTGGTGTTTAGTCGCGGTGCTGTGAAGATTTTTGTCACAGAGCAGAAACCCAGACTTCTCCCAGTTAAGTCCAGCGATGTGACAGGACTGAAGGAAATCTGTAGCTTTGTGATATGCCAGTGTGACTCAGCTGAATTAGTCTCTTTTCTGTGACCAAGTTAGTTCCTGAGATATCTCATCACCTTAAAACTCGGGAACATTTGGGTATGCACAGACACTGCAGCATTGTTTGTTCAGCTCCCTCATGACAGATGTTAACACACACACATGACAAAGCCTTCTCTTGACAAAGTGACACTTTTCCTGAGTTTTCAACATTCGTGCATCAGTGGGATCCCCAAATTTTAAATTCTTGGAGATGAAATTAGTAAATAGCTGGAAGGAGGGGGCAAAAGCTGTATTTCAGCTGGGACTGAGAATAGGAAGGCATATATTGTCATTTGAGTATCAACTGGTGCTGGGACCAGGAACCTGAGCTGGACCTAAACAGACAGAAGGGAAAAATAGGAGCTACCCACAGAGCTGGCAGAGAAGATGGCAAGGACTGCCTCATTCCCTACCGGGGAACAAGAACTTCCTAGTCTGAATCCGATGAGGATCTTCTGAAGAGGAGAGGAGGCCCAGTTTGCCAAGAGCAGTGGCACAGTTCTCAGAAAAGAGGCAGCAGCAGGGGTCAGGATTCTCCAAAAGCAGGTTTTAACAAAGGGCTCTGTATCTGGCTGTGATTTTAATGTCCTGAATTGAGTTTCCTCTAGCACACCCTAAATAGGCAGAAATGTTTTTACTCTTGTCTTTAGGGAAAGAAAAGTGTAAAGAAACTGAAAGAATATAAAGTTGTTTGAGCAACTTTTTGAAGTAGTATGGCAATTACTGTGCCTGAGAACTGTTGATACAATTGACAGCCAAGATTGGTAGAGAAATTTTAAGACTTTTTCTTTTTCTTTACTTCTTCAGTTTATTGATTTTGCCCAAGTGACAATTTTCCTTATTTGCTAATACAAGCAATTATTGTCTTAATGTGCATCTCCTGTTTCTTTGCTTGTTTGTTTGTTTGGGGTTGTTTTTGCAAAGGGCTGATGGTTGTATGGGAATGGCCCACAACTCTTCAATGGTCACACATTTGCCCTGTGGGGAAACAAGGATCCTAGTTCACCCAGTTTCAAGGGCTGAGACTTAGACCTAGGCCTTCCTCGGGTCGTGTCTAACCCACATGCCTGGATTTCATCCACAAGATCATCAGTGTGGGGAGAGCTGTGCACAGCCAAGGATCATCCCAAGAGAAAAGCAGTGTGGATCTAGACCTTGAAGATCAGAAGGACTCAAAGGGATTGGGAGCTCCATCACCTCTCCCTCAGCATGTGTTGTGGGGACCCCCAGAAGGACAGACAAGATTGTGGAAAATCTGGAAGAGTTACAATACTTATTGCAGACACTGATGAGGAGGAAACCAGAAATGCAGGAGTATGCTGCTGAAATAATGCTCAAGAATTCAAGAATTTATTTTTTTTTTAATTAACCTAGTTTTCAAGAAAGAAATACAAATATCTTCTCAGGTTCCTTATCATTAAGGACATACACAAGTGCTTTGCTGGTTCACAACCCTGTTGTTGTGAAAGCTACATTGATCCATTGACATGAGGGCAGAATTAAGTCTAATAACATGAAATTAGGGGAAAAGAAGTAAAGGCTTTTCACAATGGTGATTGTGCATGCATTCAAAAGAGAATGGAGAAAAAACCTTGCATGAGAGGAAAGGTTTTTGATCTACCAAAATAATTTATGGACTTTGGGATCCAATTCTAATTTTTTTTTTTTAATGATTATTCCTTGCAGAAGTCAATTACTATTTCATTTGGGAGGAAAAACAAAACCAAACCAGGCAACCCCAACAAGCAAGCTACAAATAATTTTCACAAATGTATAAAGTGTTTCAAAACCAAATATTGTTGCTGCTGCTTTTTGTGTTTTCAAAAAGAAAAGAAAACAGTTCAGGGTCGACCTGAAACAAATTAGAAAGTATTTTTTAGGTTCAGCCACCAAACCGAAAAATCAATTATTTGTACAGGTCTAATTAGGATTGTAAGAAAAAGCTTTAAAGAAGAGGAGAACTGACTGTTTTTCACAGCTCAGTGTTCTTTTTTTTTTTCTTTTTCCCTGTAGTTGCTCGCAGGCATTGCTATACCCCTTTCTGTTATAGTTAGTTATCCAGGCTCCAGTGCACCTTTTCCAATTATTAGCAATACACAGTATCCAAGCTGTCTCTCCTTTGAGCCCCTTTATTAAACACAGAAGGGATCTAAGTAGCTGCTTTGCACTGCAGAGACAGGAGGTAATTTTGCATGCACGGCTGCCTACTTTCAGTAGGTGTGTGCTTGCTCTGTGTACGATAACCTCTCTGTGAGTGTATACTTTGTGAGTAAAAATTAGGTGCTGATGTTTCAGTAACACATACTCAACTCAGAAGTTCATGATTTAACCATGACTGCTATTGGACTAAAACAGCCAGTTTAATATTTTATGAATTATATTATTGGGGCACTCAGGGTACTGGAGCTGTTTCCCAGTACTAATATTCTTGGACAGATTTTTTGTTTTTAAATTTTTTAATTAGGACTTTTTTAGAAGACCTGTACCTTGGGCACTATTATTTTAAGCTAAACCTTTTCATTTGTTATACTTCCCATTTCAACTTGGAATTACTATCTCTTCAGTTCAATGTTCTGCATTTGAATCTCTTGTGCAGAAGAGCACAGGTTTCTTTCTGTGTAATTGCTCTCCATCTCTTCCAAATAAAGTTGGTTTACTTATTTTGACAGTCCTTATTATCTCTGAAAAGCTTTACTTAAAAGTCTTTTCAATGCACTCTGCAGATTTCTGCAGCCTGGTTTCCACCTTCGTCCCCATGATTTAGAATGGCAATAGTGTTTATTTTGCTGCACGATGTGTGCTTTTTCACGTGCCACTTTCTATTTGAAATACTTCACCTAAACCAGGCAAAAGGGTAGAAAAGAGAACATGAGTACAAACACAAAATATCAGATAAGCTCTTCAGAGGATTCTCCTTTTGATAGCACTGTTGATACCTGGCCTGAGACCATCCCAAGCAGAAATATTTCACACCATTGTATTTAGAAAACATAGTGTTTGTGTTTCTATTCTAACACTGCCTTAACAAGGGGCTGAATACTCAGACAGTCCCCTTGAATTCATACACCCTTCTCCTGTACATTTTGTTTCCCATTGGAGTGGAGTATAAACATTTTAAATGACCTGGGAACATGAGGAGCTCTGCCCTCTTGTATTAGTCTCTTCCAATATATCCTTCTGTTCTGCATCTGTTCTTTTTTTATCAACCTAAAAAAGAATCCAACAATAGCTATAAAACAATACCAGTGTAATTGTCACCTATTTTGCAGGAAAAAAAATAGCAACTCTTCCCACATCTTGTTTACCTTTTATATCTGGGAAGAAGATCAGATTTTAGGTGACAGTAAATACTTCTTCCCAGGTTTTTCTGTTCATAATTTATTCCAAGAGTTGCTTGCATATCGTAGAGAAACATCAGCATGAATTCATTGTTCCAACTGTTTCAGACAAATGGCTCTCTGTATTGAGCATTACTTGTATTTTTGCTTTTATTTCTCAGCTATGACTGTTACCTACTGCATATTATTACACAAACAGCCTTGTAGGTTGGGTTTGAGCTTTTCATTTTTCTCCATGTGGAACAGAGAAGACACGGCATTTCACAAACACACCATCCCGCGCTCCTTAGACAAGAAAATTATACAGGACACTTTGTATCTTAGAAAAATACACAAAACCCTGCTGAATTATTCATAACTGGGAGAGGGTTGTGCGGGAAAGGGGACAAAGATAGAACAGTCTCATGAGACATCCAACCATAATTCGATGAACTGGGTACTGGTGGGTCTACTGTCTATCTTGGATGTGGCTGGAGAAAGTAAACTGAGTCTAGGCATGAGTGCCAGGTGACCAACACCTTACTGCAGCATTTGTAATGCGCATTTTTATGGTCTGCTTTCTGCTTTTTTTATATAGAATATCCATCAAAACATTACACCCTGGTAGCCTGTTCCTCAGCATTAATGACCTACTCCAAAGCCTGGGTCTGGGTTATAAGCAGACTTTCAAGTAGTTTCCCCGGTGACTTTCCCAAGGCATGAGTCTGACAGCACAGAGAGAAGCCTTACTGACTGAAGTGATAAAAACAGCAGCACGGTTGCAATGCCTGCTGGAGTGAGTGAGCCACTAGATAACTTTGAGAATAGGTAGAGAGTGTTTTACAGCACAATATTTTACAGAAGTGATCTCAGGTCAAAGGGTTGACTAGAGAACTAATTCCCTGGAAATTATTAGACTAAAGGAGCTGTCTCTTAATTCTGATGAAAATACCTTCTTCTGAATATTTTGCAGTAGTAACAACTTTGCAGAAAGGGTTTGCAAATATTTTTTTTCCCAGTGTAATCTTGCAAATCAGTATGGCCCAACATTTTCTATTTGTTAATTTGGTCTCAGCCTACTCTGCATTTTCCCTTGAAGCCATAGACGGGTTTCAAAGGTTCCCCGGGGGTCTGCTGTGAGGGGTCTCTCTTTGTTACCTGCTCCTGGAAGAAGCGGTGTTCTCTGTGCCTGCCAGGAACAACTTTCTCAATACAGCACTTGGCACTCCCAGGCCCCGGCTGACCCTTCCAGCCTGGCTGAGAGCATTCATCCCCATGTCAGGGTGCACCTCATGGGGAGAGCGTTACACTGACGCTTGCCTACTTCACCTCCAGAAACAGAACGTGAGCTGAATTTGTCAGCTTCCCTTGGTCTCAACTTTAGCACTGAAAAGATGATGGGGAAAATCAGCACGTTTATCTGAACAATCTTAAATTCTTAATATCCAGGTTGGTAACTAAGTGGCAAAGAGAAAAACAAAACAGCAAAATCTAATTCTAACTCTCCTCCAACAAAGCTTTCATGTCTCACATCTCTCCCCATTGACTTCTGGAGAGGAATTTCAAGAATCAAAAGGCAGGCATAGCAGCAGGACCTTCCTCTCTCCTTACTTCCATCCCTTTCTATGCAAATTTGGAATTCATTGCTTCCTTGGGCACATCCCTAAAATTCTTCCATTTCAAGTGTATGATAGAAATCCACAAGGAATATACCATAAAGAGTATTAATTGTATTTGCATTCTTATACAGCCAGCTCAACCTTATCTTTCAATGTTACATTTTGTATCAGAGCAATGTCATAAGTAGTTCATTCACATTTATTTTTAATTTTGGGAAATCTTGTTCACAAACTCCAGACAAGTGAGGTTCTTAAGCATATACTTTAATTTTAAGCACTGGAAGCACAGTGTTCCCTTGCAGTACTGAAATTTATTTTATTAAAGCTGATGTCAAGAAGGTTCCAAACAAGTCTGTCCCAGTCGCATACCTGAAATCTGCCCAGAAATAATCATAGAATCATAGAATCATAGAATCATAGGTGTTGGAAGGGACCTCAAGAGATCATTGGGTCCAACACCCCTGCCAAAGCAGACTCCCTATCTCATATTGCACAGACAGGCATCCAGACGGCTCTTGAATATCTCCAGAGAAGGAGATTCCACCACCTCCCTGGGCAGCCTATTCCAGTGCTCTGTCACCCTCACTAGGATAAATAATAATCATAGAATGCATAGGTTGGAAGGGACCTTTAAAGGTCATCTAGTCCAACCCCCCTGCAATAAGCAGGGACACATTTATAATAACTGTCCTATCTTGAAAACTCTACCCTAAAACATCACAAGTCATGCTGAGGTAGAGGACAGGGATGTAAACTCGGACCTCTTGTACTGAAAGCCAGTATGTACACAAGTTCTTGTGCATGCCTGTACCTTGCCACTTACAACTATGTGAACTATGAAAGAGTATTATTATAAAAATATCTGGAACATTGTGTTGCTTTGGAATAGAATTGCTGTCCTGGTGTCAGTTACTAAAGAGTAATCGTACTGCGGTCAGCATAATGGTTCACATGTTTAAAAGTAAACACAAGCTTCTGTATCACATGGAATTAGGCCAAGCATGTAATAACAGATGAGAGAAATAATGCTCAGCAAGGACAAATGTCAAATTACCAAAAGGTACAATCTCAAAAGGAGGTAGTCCACAGTTTTGGGGAGAGTGTGCCATGGGGAGCACAGCTTTCTGGGAGTTACTATTTCTTCCACTGCCCAAATTACACTATGAGAACGCTGAAGAAAGGCGACCATAAGAAGCATTTGGTGTCATTCAACCTTACCAAGACAGGCAGGCTCAACAGAATACTTGACATAACTAAGCCTTAAGTCATCAGTATCTCTAGAGACCACAGTATCTTTTAATTTTGTCACCTTTCTGACATGTCGGGAAGCAACTTCTGTTCACCTCTTGCTTCCCACATAAACAGCCTCACAAGTCTGTCAAAACACGTATGTTTAAAATGTTGAGTCTTTACAATGATGAAGCATAGTCAAGGCCCTGCTTTACAATCGGTCATATCCCAGGGCACTGGCTGGCCATCTGCTCCCGTGTGCTGCAGGAGACACTAATCTGGATGATGGCATTTTCAACAGCCCTTGAGGGAGGCTTCACGGTATTGGGGTCAAATGGCTTTTTTCTGGCTTCATGCAGAATGTGTGCTGGGTCATGTCACTGTTCTAATAATTACTGATATTTTGTGGGTTGTGGTTTTGGTTTTTTTTAATTACATGCATTCGTACATTGTATTATCAGTGTAATATTCCAGAAGCATATGGATCCTCCCTTTTACTTTCAGGAGGTACGTCCCTCCACCCACTTGTAAAGAAGATATTTTTTCAGGAAGATGAATGCACTTTGCACTCTAAGGCTTTGTGCTGGGGTTGCACTCCTAAAATAATCCACCCCTTTCCATAACACCATCTTCTGGAAAGTACTCAGTGTCTTCTATTTGCTGAATAAATGTTGCTAGCATACTGGTCGTGGTAGCAGAGTCACCTTAGATTTTATCATGGCTTTTTATTGTGTCAGGATTTTTCTTTTCTCTCCCTTAGTAGGCTTGAGATATCCCTCTTCAAGTGGTGGTTTGGAGTGGCTTCCTATGAGAACCCTACCCAGGAAGAGGGGGAACTGGATTACCCCACACATCTATACAATCCATCTCCTCAAAGATCTCAGTGTAACCAGTGAACAAAAACACAAAACCAAAGCAGAATGCTTGATTTTTTCTTTCTCTCCACACATTTGTATTCAGCAGAACTTAAAGAAAACACCTCCTAAATCCCTTCTGAATAATTTAGCTTGAAATGTTTACCCTTTGACAAAAAAAGCACAAAATAACTAGGAAATACAAAGTCCTGAAACCATTCCCAGAAGCCACCGTTGCATACACTGTCTACTTATTTCAGCTCCTTTATGCCAGGCAAGACCTTAGGCTTTCTGTTCAGCACGGGACACAGGGAAATACAAAGACACTCGGCCCTCCTTCCTCATGGGAATCTCAACAGAAGAGAAAGAGGACTGCTTCACTGTGCAGGAAGTTCCTTTAGCTTACAGTGAAAGTAATTCTCCAGTGTGAACTGAGATGTTCAATGTGGTTGCAGTTCTCATTTAAGAACCAAGTTGAAAAGCAGTACAAATTTTTCTTTTTACGTTTTTAGTGTGCTTATGATGCTATGATAATTAATCAGCACAATCTATGAGACCACACAAGAATCTCCTGTTCCTTAGACCCCCTTTATACAAGTACCCAAGCAATAGATTAAATAGTAAAGGCTGAAAACTTAACATATGTAGCCATGTAATACATAAAAAGTGAATATGCTTAATGTGATGGCTTCCAAGAAACTAGGAGCATATCTATTGAAATGCTCTGGAGAAGAGTGAAAGTAGAAGCAAGGTGTAATGATGCAGTGGAGCCAGGTGGCAGAGCTATTGGAGACACATTACTACTGTTAAAATTATTATCAAAAAAATCAACTGATTGAGAGCATACAATCAAATGTTTTAGAATGGTGACTAATGAGAACATAGACAAGGAAACATTAGGCAAGGCAAGGCAAGGCAAGGGCGAGAATAATCACAGTACTTACAGGAAAGAAGAGAAAGTAATGGGTCAAAAGAGGCTAAAAGGTCAAAATGTTTTTTATTTCAAGTGTCACAGAAAATAGAGTTCTCCTATATGCTTAAAATAATAAGAATGAAAAAGGCAAGAATGAACCCAGGCTCAACATGGTATTTTAGTTATTCTCAAATTTGGGAGGTTTCTGATGGAGTGTATTATAGCACCCCCCAACCCTGCAGTAATTTTCTTCAAAAAGCCATGGAAGCCAAGAGAACCTGATGGCAAAGATATTTCCATTTTCAAAAAGGGTAGCATGGAATTATAAAAGTATGCCATTTTGATGACCAGAAAGAATCAAACCAAATTATTAAAAGCAGGGCATAGTTATCTAAAGGATAATTGTGTAATGAGAAAAAAGATTACTGATTTGCCAAGAATTGAACATGCAATTCATAGAATCATAGAATCATAGAATGATCTGGGTTGGAAGGGACCCCAAGGATCATAGAGTTCTAACCCCCCCTGCCACAGGCAGGGCCACCAACCTCCAGGCCTGGATCTACACAAGGTTGCCCAGGGCCCCATCCAACCTGGCCTTGAACACCTCCAGGGACGGGGCATCCACCACCTCTCTGGGGAGAGTGTTCCAGCCCCTCACCACTCTTTCTGTAAAAAATTTTCCCCTAATATCTAATCTAAACCTTCCTTACTTTTCCAGTGAAAATTGTGTCATGTATGGAGAGAGGCAGCAGGAGGATGTATCTTGACTTTTGGCCATTGAGATCTTTCCACATGGCACTCTCTGAATGAATTCTTGTGTAAGTGGTGGTTTGGGCAGGTTCAAAGCCAAAAGCACACATCTGCTTCAGAGGTTTTTCTCAATCATTTCTTATTATGTCAGGTTCTCTCTGGCTCTGTCCTGTGGTCAAAAATTTTCAACATTTTTAGTAGTTTGGATGAAAACTTTCATTAAAAACTAAGTGAGTGAAGGTGGCAGGCAGTGTTCATTGAAGATGATCTGACAGTCTGAAGAATCATTTGATATAAAAATAGTGAATTTCAGTAAAGGTGAAATTCAATATACTGCACGTGGGGATTTAACACAGAAGAAAGCACTAACTAATTGGTAGCAATAACACAGAAAGGACATAGAAGCTAGAAAGTTTCACAGACTGGATGAACTGTGTCATGCTGTTGCAAAAAGACAGATGTCACTCTGTGTTGTCTGGAAGGTCACTGTTCTGTTGTTTGGCCCTAGTGAGAACTTGGCTGGAGTACTGTATTTAGTTGAGCCATCATATTTTAAGTAAGATGCAGTCAAAGAAAATCTAGAGAAAGGCAGCTAAAGCACCAAGCTGAGCGGTGTGGTTGACACCCTAGAAGGAAAGGAAGCCATCCAGAGGGATCTTGACAGGCTGGAAAG
>VZTU01028341.1:253329-316147 GCA_013400835.1 Zapornia atra | reverse complement strand
GTTATATGGTAACATTTCTTTGATGTTTTACTTTGGCAAAGTAACTTTCAACATAAGTCTGCTTTGTTTGCAAAACAAGTGTTCCTGAATATGCATTTAAGAAAATCAGTTAAGTTTAGCCAATTAAAGAAGATAGAATTAAATGAGTAGGAAATTTGGTAGTCACTCAGAAACTACTGTGCCCTTTTTGTTACCGCTTTACTTCCTTTTGGTTGGTCATTTCATTGAGGTACAGGATCAGTTCTTCCTCTACAAAAAGAACAAGGAAATGAATAAACAAAAGGAACTGGTATCTAATTGATAATTTTAATTTCATGGAAAAAGCTTCATTCAAAAGTATTTTGTGAAGAAAAGACACAAACAAAGCAGGATACTGGATTCTGTATAATAGCAAAATGTGTATTCTTGCTGGACTTCTGTTCTGAAGAGCAGTTCCCACACTAGATTGTATACCACTGCATATTTGCTGATCTTTTGGAAAAAGTATTTTTGTTAGTAGCAAAGCAACTCCGATACACGTTTTCTTTGCAGATTGTAACATTTTTCTCACAAACAAGCTCTCTAGGCCACTGGAAAAGCAATGGGTATTTGGGGAAATACGTGTATATCCTTGATAAGTTGTGAAGTAACTGCTGAGTAGAGACATGGCTTTTGAAATCTTTTTCACAGAATAGAGAGAGAGGCAGTTTTGTGTCCAGAGATGGGATAGCTACATGGCACTTAACGCCGCGACAAGGATTTGAAACTGTTTGTTAAGCAGCTTTGAAAGTGTTGGGGTAGAGTGAGAGTCCCCCTGTAATACCATTGTAGTAATTTAGACACACACTAGCCTCTGCAAAATTGCTATTAACTGGTCACCTGGGCTCTCCTTACCTGCTTCAGTGCAAAATTAAATAGTACTTCTGAACCATGGTAGTGAGCATACCTCAGCTTTGGTTGGAGCAATAACCTGTGCAACCAGAACAGTTATTAGATGGATTGTTGTCTCGTGTTTCTTGAGGAGATTTTTCACCAAGATGGGATTTGCATCGAGATGCAGATGCACAAAGGTAGGTGTGTGCCTTTAGATGCCTCCATGTGATTGGGATGTGTACCCTGATAGTACTGGGCTGGGTCTCCAGCTGCCCCAAAAGGACTGTAGATCTTCTGTGAGTCCTGTGTCATGTTTTCTTTCTTCGTGTAGATGTCTCTGATACCCTGGAGCATCTTTAGTGGCGCTGTCACTGAATGTTTCTGCTTAGGCAACTGAATTGAGCAGTGATGATAGTATGACCTGATGACTTGAACATGCATTTAGGTGTCTTAATGTGAGAACGAAGTCTCACCCATGTGATATCTTACTTCTTCTTAGCAGTAAGAAACCTTAAGTCTAAGTTCATGTTCTTCAGACAGTTTCTGCTCTTGTCCAGCAACTGTTAGATGTAACTTGAGTAAACATTGTTGCCTTTAGTTTTGAAGTAAAACAGGATGACTGAGCCAGTCCCTGGATTACAGGTGAGGATTTGCAAAGAAACTTTCCTGCATCTGGGACTTTAACTCTTGAAGCACTTAACATGTATGTCGGCATACATGTTCTTTTACGTATCTCACCTCCAGAGGGGAATCCCAAATCTAGAGAAATTACCTATGGTCTTTGCTGAGTGGAGGCTGCTAAATGACTCAAAAGAATGATGTCCAAGTCCCGTAACTTGTCGTAGGCCTAAAAAATAGGAAACACTAAAAAAAGAATTTGGTCTGACCCATCATTCCTGCCTGGAACGATTGACCTGCGTTAGCCTTACAGTTGTAGAATTAATGGTTCTAAGATACTTATTTTTCTGGTTTCCTTTCTGTAAATATATGTACTTTAGAATCTGCCAAAATACTAATTTTCTGCAAATGCAAGTTGTTCAGGCTCTTATATATATATTTATATACATACACACACACATATGGTTGGATTATATATTTATATGCTTGATTTAGCAGTACTTTTTAATTGGTAGCCTAATTGTGGTTTATGATTTTGTAATTTTTTAATTTGCCACATTCTTAGCTTCCCAGGTGACTACGTTTTGTACCTGTCTCCATCTGTTTTAAAAAGATTTTTATGGTAGAGTGTCTCTTTTTATGAGAGCGGAAAAAATATGAGGCAAGGAAAATAAATTTTTATTCTAGTGCTGCTCCATTGACTGTTTTGTTTGCTTAAGAATTTTACTTGCTTAATAATGACAGCAGTGGGTGGGATTTTAAAATTAACTGTCTCAGCATACTTTTGTAAACTTAATTTGGAATCTTTTCATAATCTGTGATGTACTTAATATTTTTGAGGTATTTTTTGATATTATTGCTTGTATGTGTTAATGATACTGGAAATGAAATTGTACCTGCAATATTTGTTTTCTTTCAGTTGTCTATGTGTTAATAGCTGATACAGAGTAACACTTTGTCATTTATTGTGGTGAAACATTGAGCTGATGTTCACCTGTTCATAGGAGAATTCAGGTTGGAGGGCACCTCAGGAGGTCTACAGTCCAACCTCCTGCTTGAAGCAAGGTTAGCTGTGGGGACAACCAAGTTGTTGCTGATTCAATATTCAGTCGGGTATTGAAAACCTTCAAGGACAGAGACTGCACAACTTCTCTGGATAACCTCTGCTCCTGTTTCACTGTTCATGGTGGGTTTTTTTTTCCTTATATACAGTCTGAACCTCTGTGGTTTCAATTTGTGCTTAGTGTTTTTAGTCTTCCTACCACACAGAGCTTGGCTCTGTCCCCTTGATACCTTCCTCATATATAACAGAGGCTGCTCTTCGTTCCCCCTGAAACCATCTCCTTCAGAGGCTGAACAAGCCCAACTCCTGTAACAACCCTCCCAGCACAGATCCTTCAACCACAGCCATCTCAGTGGCCTTCGTTGAACATACATAAGTTTATCAACAATGTTTTACCGAGGGTAAAAAGGCATGTAAAGCCCCTGTACTCGGCATTGGTGGGGCCGCAACTCGAGTACTGTGTTCAGTTTTGGGCCTCTCACTACAGAAAGACATCGAGGTCCCAGAGTGTGTTCAGAGAAGGGCAACCAGGCTGGTGAAGGGGCTGGAAAACAAATCTTATGAGGAGCAGCTGAAGGAACTGGTGTTGTTCAGCCTGGAGAACATGAGGCTGGGGGAGACATTATAATTGCCTACAGTTACCTGAAAGGAGGTTGTAGAAAGGTGATAGGACGAGGAGGAATGGCCTCAAGTTGTGCCAGGGCAGGTTCAGATTGGACATGAGGAAAAAGTTCTTCACCGAAAGGGTTATCGAGCATTGGAACAGGCTGCCCAGGGAGGTGGTTGACTCACCAACCCTGAATGTGTTAAAAAGATGGGGAGATGAGGTATTTAGGGATATGATTTAGTAGAGGACAGGTATGGTTGGACTCGATGATCTCCAAGGTCTTTTCCAACTTAGTGATTCTATGATTCTTTAAGGGTCCAAAATAGGCAGCAGTAGCCTAGATGCAAAGTAACAAGGGCTGAGTAGAAGGGAGGCTAAGAAAGCATCAAGTTCCTCAGCTTAATCTGTGTCTACCATCACTGAAAGTTTTGTGCTTTTTAGAGCCTTCATTTGATTGAAAGCCATCTGTGAAAGACCATGATGTAAATCACATTGAAAGTCATCAGTAATGTAATTAAGTTTATTTTTGTATTTCCAGAGGATCTAGCTTTAAAAATTCAGAATTAATATCAAATGTGTATAAAAATATGTAATCTGAAATTCAGTTCAACTTAGCCTGTTTGAAAAAGCCACGGGTTCGGAGGTGATTAATATATGTTCATATTTTATTGATCTTGGCAAGGGAATTTAGACTTCAGATCTCCTGCTGATATGGGAACAGAGGACTCAGAATGCCTGTTTCATCAAACAAAAAAAAGTCATCTTACAGCTTCTGCTTTTTTATTAGTCCCACAACCCATGAGCATGCCTGGCCTGCAGGGACAACTCAGTGGACTGAAGAGAAGTTTACTTCTCAGAGGTGGAAAGCCCTACACATAATTTGTTTTACACTGCAAAAGTGCAGGGTGTTCTTCAAAACTCCTGACTGCAAGGAAATGCTGCAGTACTCCTTGTCCGCAAGGTAAAATAGCAGCAGATTCTGAGTAAGGGTATTGAAAACTCAGTGTTCACATGCAGAACCTCTTGTAGCTCTTGCACAACAGTAATTCCTTTGGCTAGCTTCAGCGTCCTGTCACAAGGGGAGAAGCAGCTCAATGTTGGAAATAGACTGGAGAGAAGAGTGAGGTACAGGTGAGCAGGAACTTTTGACACTGCTGGAGGAGCTGGGTGAGATGAGAACTATGGGGATATCAGATGGCTGGGCAACAAAACGAGACACAATGTGCAGAGACATCAGTACTGTAAAAAAAAAACCCAAACATTTTTTAACCTTTCCACAGAGGAGCAGGAAAACACAAGGGCAGTGTTATAAATGACTTGGTCCCAAACAGGATTTTAACCAAATTGAACAATTTATTAAACGAATAAAAGCAAGCAAACGGTGCTGGGGCACACAGTCAGCACCGAGTGCACCGGGAGTCTCCGCCCCACCAAGACGCACACCAAACATTCCCAGTCCCTGGCTTATATACCTTCCAGGGATAGCACAGCCCACCGGCTTAAACTGACAGACTGGAGTGCTGCCAGGCGACCCCCACAGGACATAACCATATACATCTTAAACTGACACGCTGGAGTGCCGGCCAAGTAACCCCCACAAGACATCCTGTAACTTTTGTCTTGCTAATGACGGGCAGATGGTTCTGCAGGTTCAGGGCGCCTCTCTCTTCTTCCCTTCTTTTGGTTGATCAGCTTCTTTTCAGAGGCAAGTTGTTTCTCCTAAGGTATCACAATGCACACAGTGCGCTATATTGTGGTCCTTTAGGCAAAACTTTGCACATCCTTTATACGGTTTGTTGCTGCTTCAACATACTTCATTCAGTACATGCAAAATCTTAAAACTGTCCCTCCCAGGCCCGTGACCATACAAGGGTATGTCATTATTCCCCCAACGTTATTCCATATTAACATGAATCAGAGGGACATATATCACAGGCAGTATTAGACTGTTTTTGAACTAAGGTTTTGTCAGCTCCCTCATGGACACTAAATCTGTTTTCAATTTCAGCTTCTTCAGCTCTATCCCTGCACAGGTTTCAGTGATCAGCTTGAGAGAGTAGTTAAGAACTACACTCCGGTAATAACTAAAGGACTACATTAATATTAGTATCTTACTGTTCTTCAGTGTAATAATGAAGAAAAGGCAAATTTTTCAATATTTTTAATCAATAACACTAAGCACAAAACCAGGAAAAGCAAAGGCCAAAACTTTGGAGTTTTTCCCTCAGTGTTTTTTCTCATTCTCTGAGCAGCTCTCCATATATGTACATTTCCCTTTAGAGCTCAGGGAAGTTTTTCTCAGCCACATACTTGCAGCTGTCCTGGTTTGTGCTTTTTCTCTTACCTCATGCCAGAAGGGGTCGTCTTCTCTTCTGCAGTTCTTAATTGACTTGATTTGAGTTTCTGCAACTTCTTCCAGATGGTGTGCCTCACTTAGACCTTGTTTATATCACCTCCCCCCTATATAAAGCATTTCAGCCTCCTTAATTGTGTTTCCTTTTAGTTTTCCCTTTTATCTTACAAGTAAAATTACTTAGTCCTCACCTGCTTCTTTCATTGAACAAGCAAAGTTACTTTTCCATTCCTTAAACATGATTTCTTCTGAACTTGTGTAAGGATCATCTGGCTCTGAGCTCCACAAACAGGTTTCAGCAATGCCTAGCCCAACAGGCAGCAGTGTCTAGCCCAACAGGTGAGTCATGGGGGGTTGTAAAGCCACTCAGCCTTGGATTGCCTTAGGGCCCCATCTCCACAGAGACACCCCATGGGGAGCTGTGTAGGTAGCTCAGTCTTGAGTTGTCCTGCACAGCGATACTAAATGGGGAGTGCTGCATAATTCAACCAACTGAAACCTAGGTTGAGGCTTGGAATTCCTTCAAGAAACAATATGCCCTGAGTCCCAACCAAGCCACTATTCAGCTGTCTAGCAGNCTGCCCACTGTCACCTACATCAGACAAAAAAAATCAAATAAAACCCCTTTGGATTCAGTCTGAGATGGGGGAGCTTCTTCAACAACTCTGGGAAGAGACTCTTCCCCCTTGGCCAGGAGTCTGGCTGAGGTAACGTACTGAGAACTCTTACCAGAAAGATGGGTGAGTATTTGGTATGCTTTAAGTTTGTAGTCTCGGGTGACTAACACACGTGTAGTATTTAGTGTGCTTGTGATAGTGTGTTCCATGAATCTGTTGTGGTTGTAATATTGAACCTTGTGAGTTGCCCGCGGGAGGTAACAGTGAGTGAGGTGACTGTTGCGGGTGGTAACACTGAATTCCGTTGACTGCTGTGCTGGCAGTAGTGTGTTTTGTGACTCTCTTGTGGTTGTGAGAAGGGTCATTGTACTGCTAAAAGTGCATTTCTTTGTTGTATCCGGGAAACTTGCAGTGGTGACGTATTGAATCTGCACGTGGTTCAAAAATATTCTTATTTTTAAAACCCTGTACTCGAATGTCTTTCAGTCACAACTTGCTCGTTTCAAATTCATCCCAAATTCTCTGAGGCCATGTCCACTGTTAAAACAGTTATGCTAAAGGGAGGCTCATCCTTCAGAAAAGCACTGGTTGCATATCACCTGCTTACCAGGCTTGGTGATATATTTGAGACATATATCACCATATTTGAGACAACTCTTTCAAATTAAGCTCAAGGAAACAGCCTCTGCCAGGAAGATCCTCCAGTGACCAGAAACAGTTCCAAGACAAGGTCTTCCTTTGGGCTTCAAAGGGGTGGTCTTCTTTCTTTATTCCTGCAGTCACCAGAGATTCACGTGACTTGCTGAAGGCCAATCCTGGCACCTTACAGAATGCAACTCTTCAGCACGTGGGGCTTAAAAAGCAGCACGAGTGCATTCATCAGCATTTTCTCCATCACAACAACATGAGAAACTGTACACTGCAGATTTTAGCACTGATGTCGGTTACTTCTCCAAGACATTTTGGTGATTTCTTGCCTCCTCCTGCTGTTTCTGGTGTTTCTTCTGTCGAAACATAGCTTTTTGCAGTTAGCATTATTGAATTTAGTTATGTTCTTCGAAAACCTTCTTTCCAGTCCATGAAGATTGAAATTTAACTCTGTTCTCCAGAGTAACTGCCCTCCCCTGACCCTGGCGTGATGACACCTACACATTTCATAACTATACTCTCTGATACATTCAGGCGAGTTCGTACAGCCAGAGCAACATTATGAAGTAAAAGCTCTGGAGAAAACAACAGAAAGTGAAACTCCTGTAAATTATAATTATGTACTGAAAGAAGATCAAGCATTGAAAGCAAAGGTATTACAAGGGATATACAGAGCCCAATTTATTTTCATTAAACATAAATGAGGTCCATTGATTTAGTGAAGCGTTTACTTCATGTTTCTGCTGAATGCAAGTAAAATTGTGTCAGCCTAATTTTCTGTTATCTTTGCAACAAGTAGAATTAACAAGAAGGGTTTATGTACACAGAAGGCTTTGGACACACTGATATACTACTCCTTTTGATACCTGAGGAAGATACAGGGGCATTTCTAACCTTCACTGTGTCTTCCTCTGGAAAGCTGTTACTTTTAACCACTGGTTGTTCTGGACTTTGTGTTTTGTACCTCACACAGATGAGGAAATACATCTTGAGCCAGAAAAAGAAAGAATGAAAAATTTATCTTTTAACTTACTATCTTTCTTAGTAGCTGACTACTTTGGATGCCCTCAGAGTTACACAGGGAATCAGGATGCCTCACTGGTGCTTGTTACTCCTATGGTAACGAGTTCCACCAAGATCAAGGTTCTTCAGGCCTTACAAATAACAGTCTTTCAGCTAATCCTTCAATTTATTTTTGTTGCCATTCATAAAAATGGTTCCAATTCCACACTGATCTTACTCTGAGGCTGCCTTGTCTTCACAGTACAAGGGGGAAAGAGGCAGATGAGAAAAACATAGAAACAAACCCTGATGGGACCTCCTAGGAAGTGCAAACTCCAGTGAAATTTTCTAAAGGCCTTCAGCTTCATGTTATCCTTCCAAGGGTTCAAGCAGCATGACCAAATCAACTAATGAAGCCTTGCAGCATCCTTGCCATTAGGCTGGAGCTAGCATGGGCAGTGGGAAAATGTTGGCACAACCCAGGGCTGTGTCCTCAGCATGGGTGCATCTCTGGGATCTGCAGCACTAACTGGTTTGGATCACCAGGACAAGCACTCAGACACTTAGCAAGGCAAGTCTTCTCAAAAAAACCCCAACAAATAAGCATAGTCTACATCCTAGAGCCAGCTGCAGGTTTTCTAGTTTTTGTTTTTGGTTGGGTTTGTTTTTTTTTTTTTAAAATAGAAACCCCTCATATCTGAGCATAAAATTGTATTTGGTGTTAATTTTTCCTGTTACTTATCACCTACCTTTTAAGACCAACAAACAAACCCTTTATTTAAAAGGGAGACCTTGCTTTTCTCCTTTTGTGTTTGTATAAAAGGCCTCAAAAATGAGTGGAGAGAATTTATAAGAACTTATGCGACACTTTAAATGTTAGTCTGCCACTGTCAGAATGTAAGGGAATAGAGTCTTTTGCAGATTTTTTGGTGCAGCAATTTGTTCTACTACACAGAAAAAAGATTGTACTATTTGATCCTTTATAAGTCTACTCATATATTAGAAGCTAACAGAAGCACAAAGGAAGCCTATTCCACATGGATGCCGCTTGACTCCAAATTCCTTGTTTCGCTTAAGGTATTGTTGCAAGCATTTCTGTGTACTGTTAATGTATGCTCTTGAGCAGCATACTCTGCTTCCATTTTTTCTTCCTAATGATTATATAAACCAAGAGCGACATCCAAAACTGAAACAAGCAAACTGACTATGAACTTCAGGATTCTGTTTGGCATTTCTAATTTTTTTGCTCTGAATGAGAAAAAAACCTGCTTAAAATAATTTATGCTGTAGTATGAAAATCACTTGAGGCAATAATTGAAACAACCAAGTTAAGGAAATAGATGCCAGTCATGTGTATATCACTGGAATTATTTTTGATACTTTCTGTTTTTTCACTCATTAGTTTCTTGCACAGTTGAAAAGGGTGCTAGTGGCAGGTTACACTCAAGTCATTTCACTGCTAAGTTAATGATCCTGTTCCACACAAAGTGCTCTTATGCTTATTTTGAAATAAGCTAAGGGTTTTCATTTTTAGCAGGGGAAAACATTGATGGCTGAAAGGCTTTATTGAATTCTGCAACCAGACTGCACACGGGTATCACATCTACTCTCACTGTTAATGCCTCTTCTTGTGTCCTCAGCTGTGGTCAGACAAACTGTACAGTGAGATTTTATCTACACCTCTTTGGGTGAAGTACTGGAATTGTGTGATCCCCTTTAAAATGAAACATTCCCAAGGTTTTCTTAGTTATTTTATTTTCACCTTTTATTTGGTTGTTGCAAGCACACAGAAGAGTTAATTTTTTTTCCTTTGTTACTCGGGGTAATTTAGGATGGGATCTTTTTGTTCCCATTCTGATTTATAAATTAATTTTAACTTCAGGATGCTTACATGATGTTTACAGGAAAGCAGATGCATGAATCCTAAGCTCCCATAACATTCCTGCCCCAAAGAGCAGAGAAGAAAAAACATCAGATGGCTCTGATGAAGAAGCCTGTATAGTTCTCCCTTTTTTGTCCTGTATTTGTTCTCGATGCATTATTTTTTTAAAAAAAAAAAGCTTATCATATCGAAACTTTCAAATTTACTATCTCCTTTGAGGCTCAGTTACAGAATTCATACCAGAAGCACTTTGAAGGAAGATTAGAAATTATAAAGAAGTGAACCAATATCTTGCTAATTTCCAGACTGATGAACAGCAGATCATTTAGCATATTGTCTTGGTAATGTGCTACCAAGCTTTGATAAGCAGGAGTATAGCACCTGGGCTGAGGTGCAGGGAAGCACATGGGGGAGTGCTTGATGACCAGTGCCAGAAGGGTTCCAGGGATGTTCTGGCATTTCAGCTACAGGTGATTTAACTTCTCTGCCCTGACACTTCTAATTCACCAGTGCAGGCAGAGTCCTCAGGTTTCTAAGGTCACGCAGAGGTTGAAACAGGTTTTCCCACAGACATGCCTGTTGTGAGAAACTTGTGTACGCGCATTAGGCTTTGCTTTATGCCTGCCTACATGTGTGTTTACAAATTCCGTCAGAAGGCTGTGTCCTTTACTTTAAGTGTCATCCTACCCAGAAGGAAGTGTCTCCCAGAGGTTCTCAAAAGGTCTGGGGAGGATGTCAGGGAAAGTCCGAGAGGAAGCAGGAGAGCAGAGCTTTGGATGGATAAGCCACGAGGCCTGAACTCCCAGTAAGGACAATAAAGGGTACTCATACTAAAAGGATGCCCAAAAAGTAGAGGTAGTGCCTGTGCTTCCAAAGTATGTGGCCTGGAAGAGCTAGATCACAAATCATCTGTTGAAGGCAGATCATCCTGGGCTGAAAACTCAAGTACATTTGAGACTGTTTTCTTCCTGGAGGCATTACTTTTTCTGGTAACTGATAAGTTATGTGTTTTATTTGTTACCTGATTAATCTTTTCTGTTGATTTCTTTGCCTTGTTTGTGATTTTTAAGTTCTCTCCTTCTCCCCTGTGTATGTTTGAGCGCTTCACTAATACAGTCTTGCAGATTATATTCTCCGTGCAGATCAATTCTGTCAGTACCAAACTTTGTCATTCTTAACGCTATCATCTAAAAAACACACCAGGATAGCTGTCCGTAGTTAATTCACCAACATTTATCATTACTTTTTGTTAATGCTGCTTTCATCAGTCTTTAATTTCCTCAAATTGTAGCAGGCATGAGCCCAGCATAAACTTCCAAGGGGAAATATAAATGTCAGCAAGGCAGAGGAGAATGCGCCAGGCTTGGAGAAGGGATTGACAAAGCTTGGGGTCCTGATATGTATTCAGATTCCACCTCCAGCACCTGTTTAAATCTCTGATAGCACCACTGATCTTATCCTTATATCAACTCTGGTGTTTATCATCCTGAAGGAAATAGTAACTCTAAGTGGAAGCAGCTGATGGTAAAGGAATTAAAACTCAGAGGAAGGGAAATCACTCAGAAAAAGAAGAGTATCTTGTTTTGACCTTCAGAAGGACAGCTTTACTGGGAACAGGGCCTCAAAGTATACTATGGGAAAAAAGTAAACTTTTATAAAAACTTGTGGTAACTCAAAAAGTTACAGTAGAAGATACCTGTTTTTCAATACAGACTGTCACCTGAAACAGCTATGGCTGAAATTTTAAAGAAAGGAGAAGCTGAAAAGGAAGATGGATTCACTCAGTAGTGTGCAAGACCTCCAGAAAGTAAATAAACATAATGCATAATAAGTAGCACAAGTAATATTGAATTCTTCAGCTTTATTAAGTTGATCGGCAACTATGTTAAAACTGTAATGACTGTGAATTTTATGTTGAGATTTCTGTTCACAGCACTTCAAAGATTAACCTATGCTGTGGTGATATATTACCATGAAGTTGGGAGAGCAAAATTCTCCTGAACAGATGTTGAGTGTAAGGTTAATACATCCGAGTCAGTAGTCTGTATTTCTTGTAATGAAGCTATTGTATGCTGTACTTTTATTACAACTTTGTTATCAGTCATTCAATTTCAATTTTTATGAGATTTTTTTTTTTGGTTAAACCCCACTAACTTCATAAGATTCTTCATACTCAGAAGCAAGCACATTTTAAAACTTACATTTTTAACATCTAAAAATTGAGGCCAGCTGTACCCAGTGCCAAGTTTTATATATTGAAGGCGTCAGATTGCCCAGAACTCTAGGGATGATCCTCCTCTAGCACATAAACTCTATAAATTATAAAAAGTATGAACAGACTAACTTAACTGGTGAATAATTTCAAAGGAAATGGGCAAAGAATGAGATGGATGTGGAGTGAATTAAAAGTGCTGACATATCAAAATATCCTTTAATTCAGAGTTGTGATGAAATTCTGATAGTGCTTGATCTGCGTGAAATATAATCTCTGCAATTTTGCAGTTTCTTTTTTTTTTTCCTGTTGGACTCTTAACCTGAGATTTTCACTGTTACGTTACGTATTTATTTTAATTCTGGCTTTAAATATATATGAATGTATACTTATACATATGCATAATATTTTTCTTTATATTTTACTTGTATATTTGCTTATTTTTACTTTTTTTTCAACTTCTTTTATATGCCATAATTTGGTACATAAATTATGCAAACATATTTTGCTATTTAGATGCCATTAGAACTGAAACTTCTATTATTTGACTTTTATATTTATTTTAAACCTTACAACCAGGTGCTATTCAGTTCCACTTGAAAAGTGTTGCCATTTTATTTTTGGTGCCTCCAGTTTGAAACTTGAGGGGTTTGTAAAGTCCCTGTTGCCTAAGTGACATCTGTGGAACAGAACAGCTTAAGAAATGCCTAAATTTGACTTTTGAGTAATAATTACTACTGATCTTGTATCCTTAAATCTTTATCCTTACATTCTCAAAGCTTGCATAGCTTGCTTGAATTGCTAGACTTCGTATTTCCTATTATCTCTCACATCTGTTTTGTTTTAGCTTTTGTATGTATTTTCAGCTTAAAATCAGTGGGTGTTTTTTACATCCCCGTCAACTTGCCTCATTCAGTAAATAATTATATCCAACTTAAACATAGAGCAGGATTGTGTCAGAATTTGTATTCCAAAAAAGCTTTAGACGACAAGTGGCTCAATAAAGTACTAATAATTAAGGATTTCATTCAGCAGATCAGATTCTGTTAAGTACAGCTCAAAGCTGTTTAGACATGTCAACAATTAACTCTATAGAAACAAATGTTGTTCATTAATGAGTTGGAACCCATTAATATACAACTCTCTGAATAAATAAGCTATAATTATATCAGAATATAATCCTCTGATGGAACAGCTACAAAGTTTGTCTCTTCCTAAAATGTCCTAATGCCTTGCTGATTTCTGTTTCCTAGTCAATAAATTATGGCCTAATTAGTGTAGAGCTTTGTTCTAGAGAAACAGCTTTCACTTTCTGAAACATTAATCTTTTCATTTTCTACTTTCAGCAGTAGTCTGCATCAAAGTTGCCCCTTCATTTACTGTTATAAAATGCTGAGGTGATGAGGGGTGTGGAAATTGCTGTAATTATGCAAGTATATGTGTTTACTTATCGTCTCCCAGCGGCCTACCTATTATAATATGATGGGACTCATCAGCAAACAAAACTTTCACTTACTGAATTCTTTTAAGTCTTTAACATTAAAATCCTTCCTGTAACATAGAAAGTATAATGTTTCAACCAAGACAGATATCTCACTGGATCCCAAATTCAAGCTTTTTACTCTTCTGCAATCTGGACGAGGCAAGATTTTGAACCTGTTTCTGTCACTTTATCTGCCTTAGCTTATAAATTTTCTTTGTCTCTCACAAGTCAGGTATTCTTACTGTGATCAAGATCTAATTAATTTGGTATTTTAAATCTGATTAAAACTTCTACCCAAATTTAAGAAACCCTTCCCAGCAAAATATATTTTTGTAATTAAAACTTCCCTGAAAAAAAGGCTTGTCTTTCAGGTGGCTATTTTTCTACCAAAAAAATGTTTTCTTAAAAGTTTCCAGTCAGCTCTATTTAGCTGCTGGAGGAGGGAGAACTGTTTGCTATTATAAATCATGCACAAGCACTTAAAGATAATTTGTGGAGCAATTAAAATAGCTACTAAGATTTTATGGTGTGCAATTATGTTTCTTCCATCAGAACATCATTAGGAGGAAACTTGTTTACCCTTGCAAGTGAAGCTTGTTAAACATAAAGAAAAACGCAACTGGCAAGCAATAAAGGGCAGATTAAGGGACAAATAAGATGTCCAAGGAGTTCTTTATGAGCAGGGATTTTTTGTGTGCTCAGCTTTTGTTTTTCTACCCTTCCCTGCAATAAGAATAAGAGCTCAGAAAACCTACTGAAGCCCATATAGTTGCTGACCATTTTAAATGCAGCTTCTTGCATGAGTAGTAAATATGCTAGGATAGAGTTAAGTAAAAAAGTAGTATGTGCTGAACTTGTGTAACCAATACTATGTTGTGATGTTCCCCTGTTTTTTTCAGTTTATGTCAGTCTCTGAAAGGTGTCTGTATGGTTTTGAGAACTGTAGAAAAGTTCAGGTTGGAATGTAACTCAAAAAGTCTAGTCATGGAATCATGAAATCTTTTAGGTTGGAAAAGACCTTTAAGATCACAATCCAACTGCTAAGCTAGCCCTGCCAAGTAAACCATGTCCCTAATCACCACGTCTGCACATGTTTAAATCCCTCTAGGGATGGTGACTCAACCACTTCCCTAGGCAGCCTGTTCCAATGCTTGGCAACCCTTTCACTGAGGAACTTTTTCCTAACATCCAATCTAAACCTCCCCTGGTGCAACTCTAGGCCATTTCTTCTCATCCTATCACTTGTTACCTTGGAGAAGAAACCAACACCCACCTCACTACACCCTCCTTTCAGTTAGTTGTAGAGAGTGATAAAGTCTCCCCTCAGCCTCCTTTTCTCCAGACTAAATAACTCCAGTTCCCTCGACCACTCCTTATAAGACCTGTGCTCTAGACCCTTCATGAGCCTTTGAGTTGCTTTTCATTCAACACACTCCAGCACCTTAATGTCTTACTTGTAGTGAGGGGCCCAAAAGTGAACACAGTACTCGAGGTGCAGCCTCAACAGTACTGAGTACAGGGGAAGGATCACTTCCCTACTCCTGTTTGCCACGCTGTTTCTGATACAGGCCAGTATGCCATTGGCCTCCTGGGCACACTGCTGCCTCATATTCAGCTCTTTGTTGACCAACACACCCAGGTTCTTTCCCACCAGGCAGCTTCCCAGCCACTCTTCCCCAAGCCTGTAGTGTTGCATGGGGTTGTTGTGTCCCAAGTGCAGGACCTGGCACCAAGCCTTGCTGAACCTCACACAACTGGTCTCAACCCAACAATCCAGCTCTGCAGAGATCCCTATGTAGAGCCTTCCTACCCTCAAGCAGATCAACATTCCTGCTCAACTTGGTGTCACCTGCAAACCTACTAAGGGCACACTTGATCCCCTCGTCCTGATCATTCATAAAGACATTAAATGGGAACTGGCCCCAAGACTGAGCCCTGGAGAATACCACTTGTGACCGGCCACCAACTGGATTTAATTCCCTTCACCACAACACTTTGGGCCCAGCTGTTCAGCCAGTTTTTATCCAGTGAAGCAAATACCCGACCAAGCCATAAGCAGCCAGTTTCTTCAGGAGAATGCTGTGGAGAAATGGTGTCAAAGGCTTTACTAAAGCCATAGAATCACAGAATGGTTTCGGTGGGAAGGGACCTTGAAGATCATCTAGTTACAAACCCCCTGCTATAGGAGGGTTGCCAGAAGGAACATCCTCTAGCTGAACCACTGCTTGAAAAGGATTGGTTTAAAGTACAGACAGAACAGAGCCATGCTTTGGTCTCTGTCAGAATCTTGAACTTTCAGCTGCAATTTTTAAAAAGCACAGAACAGTTTGAAACATTCATTCTGTTTAACCCATTAGTGTGAAAACAGATAAAAATTGAGTAAGTGCTGTTTAGCAATGAGTAAATGTCCAAAAAACCTATTCACACAAGACAGCCTCATGTTTTAGGGAGGAAGTGAAGGAGGGAAGAGGAGGCCTCTCTGTTTACAGGGTATTCAAAAGTAGTACCATTTGTGTTTGGTTTTGTGTTTTTTTTCTTGCTAGGACTCTTGGAGAGAAACAGAAGTAGTTAATCTCTTTAGCAGTGTACTGGATTCCCAAGTGTCCACATTAAAGGTGTACTTAATTTCTCATTTCAGGCTTCAACTGAATAGTCTACTCCTTTGCTGATACTGTTTTCCTTTTGGGGAGAAACAGGGTGCTTCCTGCTTTAACTTCTGCAGATGGAATAGAAGTAAAATAGGAAAATCTAGGTCAGTAGATACTTGAGCTATAGACTTCTATGCAACTGTACTCAAAATGCCCATTCATTCTCCTCAATTGTAGTGTCATCTCTTACTAGACTGCATTACAGGTCAACAAGGAATTTACAGAATAATAAAAAGATAAGTTTCTGCCATAAATCATTCTGAATTTAAATTAAATTTCACATAGAGGTAAGCCAGAGTTAGAAAGGCAGTTATAACAGCAGCTGTCAGAATAATAAAGTAGTTTATTTTTGCAGGATTTTAAACTTAAAATTGCTTTGTGTTTAGGATTTAATGTCCAGAGGGCAGATATGATGGATCAATCTATGTTCAGGAAAAAAAAAAAATCCAGGATTTTTCTGATATCAAAATTTTATAAAGTGGCATTTTAAGTTCTTCAAGGTGAACCCTCCACACTCACTGAATTTCTGGATATGTGTGTACAAAATGGTTCCAAACTAAAGGTTTGTTCATGTTCAAGGAATTGTTATGTTATTTCTTAAACATTCACGTCTTTAATGTCCTTTGAAGAACGTCATTAAAAAATGTGTACTGATTCTCATTTCCTTTTATCAGCAGCAGCTCAAGATAGCTGGAACGTTTTATATCTATCACTTCTGTTCATGTTGATACACTTTCCCTTTCATCACTTACTGGTTTGAGTTGGCCATGAAAGTTTCACTGTTTTTTGGGAAGGATTTTGCATGTTGTCATCAATCACCAATATCCATCTTTAGTGGCTGAACATAGTTGCCATGGTAGGTGTCTGTTTTGCTAAAGGACATCTCAGGATAATGAGACTAAACTAAAAAAACTGCTGCATAAACGGACCCTGGAGTTGTCCTCTGGCTGTGTAGTACTACAGGCTGGAAGTATTCAGCTCCTTGTCTGGAACCTACTGTATGTTTTGGCACCAGAAAATTTCCAAGTCCTGAAGGCCCCTAAGATGTCATTCCCTTAATGACCTTGCACCAAGAGATCCTAGCCTTCAGTTTCTCCATGTAGTCCAATACCAACTGCTTTTTCTACATGCTCCCAACATGGCTTGAGACTGCATTCACTTGAGACTGTTTCACAGCTTTCCCCATTATGGGGCTTTTTTTCAAGAGATAAAGGAGTCTAAGAGCTTAGTTTTCAAGCCCCTGGCAATGTCAACATTGCATCTAGCTTTTAAAGTGTCTTCCTATTTTAGATAGCATCACCATGAAAGGAGAAAAGACTTTGAGTTCTGTTGTTCATGCTCTACCTGCAAAGACACAGTATGTATGGGTTCCCTGCAATTTCTATGATTTATCTAATTCAGAGAATTAGTCTACCTGTGTTCTACTAAGAGCTTCAAAGCCCAAATGTGGACTCATTCTTCAACACTTTCCTTGTCAAAAGAGTATTGCTTTTCACCACAGGAAAAAGTCCCCAAGGTTGTTTCCCCTGGTAATTTTAAAAGCTAAATGTGTGATTATCTCCTGCTAGAGATTCTTAAACTGGATAAATGAGTTGTGTCAAGGTCCAATATTGAGACTACTAGGATGGAGACTATCCTCAGCACTCCCTGAAATTCAATAAAAGCTCTGTCTCCATCAAGAGATAGCTCTATGTAGTAATGATACAGGAGGTATCGGTAGTGTTTCCATTACTGACACATCCCAAGCTGCTGCTTCAACCCAAGTGCAATTTATCAGGTATTATAATATCCTAATGCCTTGGGTGACCAATACCTCTATTTTCTGGAGTTCTTTTTGTTGGACTCTGAGCCCCACATGGCAAGGACAAGTTTTGAGTCATCCACAGTGTATGAGTGCCTGTAGTTTCACATGCAGTTCTGTGCTCTTCCTAACAGATACTGTAAAATTAAAAACCAAATTGCTTTTGAATGAGTGTTACTGTACTTGCAGTGAGGCCACAGGCATGTGCATCCCTATGGTCTACTCCACTACTAGCATATTTCTTAAGTCTGATTTAAAGGAGCAACAATTTTGATAGACTGATAGAACACAGTCTGAATGAGGTTTCATTTTGCAATGACAATTTTCCTATGCCCTGAGCACTAATCACAGCAACTTTCTCAGTAAATTTACTGCCCACATGTATGAAGCCATCCAATGCTATTTTAGACAGTGTATCCCTAGGTGCTAATCTAGCAGTCATGTCTATTATTTGTCCTAACCTCTTTCCTACAGCATGTAGATCGGTAGAAAGTTGGCCAGCCTTCACCTCAGCCTCTGAACCCTCTTTTGTCTTGGCCCTTAGGCTGGTGTCTTCTTATTTTCTATGGCCTTGGCTTGTGCTTGACCATGCAGCAGTCTCCCTCCTCTGACTCCACTCCTGGCTTGGCCTCAAAGTGTTCCTCCCATTTGTGCCTAAAAACTTCTGTCAAGAAAAACACTACTGAAGCAAGGACTCAGACCTCAAACATCTATTTGTCCCAAACGCTCCTCCCAACCCCCTCTTTTAATTTACACTATTATTTAATAAGTTTAGTTAAGATGAAAGAAAATTTGCTGGATTTGTTAATTTTGCCAGAGTTACCTCTTTTTTTAAGTCATCTGTTAATTTCCATGAAGGAAATGTGAGGAAAAACTCATTTTTGCCACAGTGAGATTTTAGGATTTGAATGAAGGCCAACTGCTTTAATCTCATTATTTCTTTTCAATTAACAAAATCTATCTCACTGCACTTTTGGGTGAACTCCATGAGTCAAAGAGCAACATTAAGAACGGACATTCAGATTTTTCAGCTGTTCAGTCAAGGCCTCAGTGACAGACCAGGCATTAGTTATCAGGTAAGAAGGAGATGGATGGACAGGTTTTTGGCTTTTGTGTCTTCTGAAGTAATGGATGTAATACATCTTCTGGCAGTATCTCTATACATGAGGGACTTAATAAAAAACAACCCAATTATTTTTTATTTTTATGTCAGTCTAATGATTTATTCTCTGTATTAGTTCAGTGACTTGGTAATTTTAAAATTCAGGAGAAAATTACTGTTGATTCATTGCTTGATTTACTCAGTCTTTGATTTGATATATTCATTATTTATTTTTAATTAGCTGAACAGTTTAGAGCAATTTAGCCCCAGTTATTGGTATTCACTTCTTTCTTTAATCATAATCCCTGTGCAGAGAATTGATCTTTGAAATTACACCATTAACTCCATGATTGTCAATAACTTAGCAAATAACTTCAGTTACTTAAACCATTCTTCTAAATTACTACTTTGTCACCCCCAAATGAACTATAAAGTCAGTAATGAAAAACAAATAAGAAAGTGTCACATGTTTTGAGGGGAAGATACACTGTGGTTAATACAGAGAGCATGGATTGGTGTCAGATGGGGTCTTCCAAGCTTATGAGTCGCACAGGGTAATGTGTAGGGTCTCTTGAGGAAGCTGTGGAAGTGGACTAAATAGGTCTGTCCTCCAAAATTAATAAGAAAGCCATCACCTATTAATGTCCTGGGCTCGACCTATCTAAATATCATCCTGATCCTCTGAGCAACCCTGTGACTTATCTTGGGCAGTGAGGAGCTCTCTGTGTGCCAGAAACAGGACTTTCTCAGAGGTTAATTCAAGATCAATTCACTCAGTGGAGCTACTTGCCATCAGAAAACTGCAGCACTCTTTGATCCAAGTGCAAAACGTGGGTTATTTGGTTTGGTTTGGGTTGGGTTTTATTTTTTTAATTTCTTAAGATAATCCTAGAACACATCATGCTCAGCACATTGAGCTCTCTTTCCCTCCTGTCGCACTGAAAGCTTTCATTTTCATTTCTGCAGCTGGAGCTCATCTTTCTTGAACATATACAGGGCTCCAAATGTGGTTTCACCAGAGCCATCTCGGATATGTATACCGCTCCATTCTCTTAGCAGTACTTTCCCTGATACATGCTTGCCTTTCCAGAACAATGTCTTCTTGGTGGTTCGTTTATCCTATGATGGAGTCAAAGTCCTTTAATGTACCCCTGCTCTGTGATTTTCAGCTAGTTAGCTGCATTCTTAACGCAGTTTTCCCAAGTATACGGCCTCCTCTGTTCTGCTCATCTTGGTACATTCTTCTGTTTTGACAATGCTTCCCAACTTTGTGTCTGTTGTCCACTGATTCCGTTGTCATCCTCCATTATCTCTGGAAAATATTTATATTCTCAACTAAGATTGGTCCAGAAAGCAAACTTCAGTGGAAATCCCCTTCTGTCCTTTTAGTCCACCCACCAGGATTTTCTTCTACCCAATTGTTGATGGCTTATTTGTATTGCACATAATTATGCCTCTTTTCCTATATCTGATTCAATAAAGATAATGCTGTTCCTAATTACTGTTTTGCAACAGTGCTAATTCGGAAATAGCCACTGTAAATGTGAAATATCATGGGAGCCCAAATTGATTAATAGCTACATTTTTCTTATTATTATGCAAGCACATTTGCTGGCTTAAGCTTTTTTTGAGAAACCCTGAATTATATATAGTTTTTTCCTCCAAGAAAACAAATCCGGACACCCGGCCTTACACGCTGTTGAGCACTAAAACAATTCTTTGATGTTTTCCAGGTATATTATTCCTGACATTCTATGACAAGTTTATTGGAAACATTCAGGTAAAATGTTTGATTTATTGCCTCTCCATGGTAGATTTACTGAAGGCGTAAAAATGCAGGGAAATTAAATAGGATTTTCATGAAATTATGCATGCAACAGCATTTGGGTATGAGTGAGAGATCACAATTTTAATTTTATTTTAATGTTTGCTTTGATCCTTTACTCTTACATCAATTGCATAATCTCTTTCAGCCCTTGTATTTTTCTTCCCAATATTTCAATCAACCTTCGAATTTTTTTTTATGAAAAAAACCACGGGCATTTAAAGTACTGGGAATTTTTGGTAGGTGTTACATTTAGTGGGTTGTAAAGTTTTTATAGGAGGGCATACAATTAAAACACATTAAGAACATATTTCATGTGTGAAATAAGAAATGAGAAGTGCATTTTGTTTCCTCTTAACATCTGGTGCTGACATGTTTTAAGCAGAGCTGTGGTCCCTGCCTTTCTCACTAATAGTGAGTGTGATGTGTGTACAGAAGAAATACAACATTGCAACTCCTCAAAGACGTCAGAACATCGTAATATAAAAAATGAACAGTAAAGACCACAAATGTCCATCATTTGGGCAAAGATCTCCAGTAGACTGAAACCAAAAATCATGCCCTGGAAAAGGAGTGTTCTGATACAGGGTACTCCGTAAGGATAAGTATTGTTATTTACTTGGAGGGAATAATTAAGCATTCCCTAGATACTTTGTAAGGCGTCAAGTTTCTCTAATAGCATGATAGTAGAGGGATTTGGAATAATTTTTACATAATCATACAATATTGCTTCAAAAGCTTGCAATAGATTATATGATTTAACTTGTATTTCAATTGCAAAAATTTGCTCCTACTAGACTGGGTTTAAAATAATTTTATGTGGTTTAACTCCACAAAACCCAAAGATAACTTATTTTTTCCCTTCAGGTCCCAAAACTAACAACTGAATTTTAAAATAGGATCTAAATGTAAGTTTTAAGGGTTATTGATGTAGCAGTGGTAATCAACTCATGTTCGTTTCTAAATTCTAAGTCCCCCCTCTTGTCATTGCTGGGGAACAGAACCTAGACTAGCGAAACAGAGGGCTTTTTTTTTTTTTCAATACTGAAACAGGTTCAGAAAATTCAGTCTGAAGTAAGAAAACTGTCTCATATTTTTTCTTTCTAATGTTAGAAAAACTCACCTAAAACCAACATCTTACTTCTTAATCTTTTATTCAGTAAACCCAGGGAAAATAGTAATCTTCCAAAGGTTTGGGTATTTTTTGTTTCGAAACATTTCTAGCATGTGCCACCTGGGATGTGGTGTGCTTACTGGAGCAAAACTCATTCGCATTGAAAGACTGATATATTTTATTTATCAGACTTCGATAGGAGCAAGTTTAATGGCAGAAATCACAAAAGCTTAACCAATTTGCCTTCTTTCTGCAGTAAAAAGGTTTTGTAGTAGAACAAATAGGCTTTCCTAATTGTTCTATACGATGTTATGCATGAAGTGCATTAGAACGCTTGCCAAACTGGTGGCTTTTTAGAGGGAAACCATTCTGTTGGTGAATGCATTGCAATAAGGGACAGAAAGCACAAACCCCTTAAACTACACTTCATGTAAACATGAACAGTAGGGAACATTGCAAACCAAACATACTGACAAAGCTTTTACTCGTGTCCTCTGCAAGAGCTCCATAGATTTTGTGAGCGATATCATAACCTGCAGGAATCATAGAATCATAGAATGGTCTGGGTTGGAAGGGACCCCATGGATCATAGAGCTCCAACCCCCCTGCCACAGGCAGGGCCACCAACCTCCAGGTCTGGATCTACACAAGGTTGCCCAGGGCCCCATCCAACCTGGCCTTGAACACTTCCAGGGATGGGGCATCCACTACTTCTCTGGGCAGCCTGTTCCAGCACCTCACCACTCTTTCTGTAAAAAACTTCCCCCTAATATCTAATCTAAACCTTCCCTCCTTTAGCTTTAGTCCATTCCCCCTTGTCCTGCCATTATCTACCCTTTTAAAAAGTTGAATCCCCTCCTGCTTATAAGCTCCCTTCAGGTACTGGAAGGCTGCAATGAGGTCCCCCCGCAGCCTTCTCTTCTCCAGGCTGAACAAGCCCAGCTCCCTCAGCCTCTCTTTGTAGGGCAGGTGCTCCAGCCCTCTAATCATCCTTGTGGCCCTCCTCTGAACCCTCTCCAACAGTTCCACATCTTTCTTGTATTGGGGGCCCCAGATCTGGACACAGTACTCCAGATGGGGCCTCACGAGGGCAGAGTAGAGAGGGACAATCACCTCCCTGTCCCTGCTGACCACCCCTCTTCTAATGGAGCCCAGGATCCCATTGGCCTTGCGAGCTGCAAGAGCACACTGCTGGCTCATGTTAAGTCTCTCATCCACCACAATCCCCAAGTCCTTCTCAGCAGGGCTACTCTCAAGAAGCTCATCTCCCAGTCTGTATCTATGTCTGGGATTCTTCCGACCCAAGTGCAACACCTTACACTTGGCAGTGTTGAACCTCATTAGGTTCCCCCGGGCCCATCTTTCCAGCCTGTCAAGGTCCCTCTGGATGGCTTCCTTTCCTTCTAGGGTGTTGACCACACCACTCAGCTTGGTGTCATCCGCAAACTTGCTGAGGGTGCACTCAATTCCATCATCGATGTCATTGATAAAGATGTTAAAGAGCACCGGTCCCAAGACAGACCCCTGGGGGACACCGCTTGTCACCGGCCTCCACCCGGACATAGACCCATTGAATGCAGGAGTTCACAAAGGGACAGGCTTATATCTGATAAGTAGCTTAATAAGTTTTCTTACTTTAGAAATTAATTCACAACTAATGACAATAACATCTGCACTTTTACTGTAAGTGTGTACCTACTATGCGTGCCACCAGGAAAGCTGTCTTGCTGTTGAGTAAATAGGTAGACTGCCACGGGAAGATGGGAAAGTATCAAAACCAAACAACAATCCCCAAACCTTTCCATGCAGTACAGAATCTCAGTGTTACTCCTATATATCTCTGCCTTTGTTACATTCCAACACTGTACTATAATTGAAAAACGTCCTTGTGGTTCTTTATTTCCATTAAGCTAATTATGGTATTTCCAGTAGGGAAACTCATTTATTCATTTAATTTCATTTACCCTTTCTGCCTTGTCACAGGAAACTGTATCATTCTGCCTTTCTGCTGTAAAATGTCTAATTTAAAAAGGAAAAGATAAGATAAAGTCAGCCATACAAAGGAAAGCAAATAAGAGTTATCTTTCAAAACTTTTAGCAGGATTCTTTAAGAGTTTGTAATTACTGAAAATCTAGTGCAGTAGTCTAAGTTTTCTAGTGACTGCATGTAGCTGTATTCTCAACTTTTAAATGCTACCATTTAGCTAAGTGTCTTTTGTCTGTGACTTGGGGCCACTGAGTTGACATTAATTTCCTTTTCTGTTTCTCTGTTGTCGTTAATGCCTCTGTGGAAGTTGTGGTTTAAAGATTAAGGAGAAGGTATGATTTTGGTGGTAGTGGAGTAGAGGTGGTAGTGCTGCAGCAAATTTATAAGAAAAGAAAACCAGAGATGGCTCCGCCCTATATTTAATCTGGGGAGGCAGCAGCTCCCATGTCTGACCGCAAACTCCTTTTCCACACCTTGTCAAGCACCAGAAGCTGCAGGAAACCACCACAGCTAGCTACCATCTTCTGAGTCAAGGAAAAGATGGAGCAAACCAGCTGTTTAATGATGGCAGAGGAAAAAAGAGGTCACAGGCTGCTGTGCGCTAATTTGGCAGACCCTCTGCTGCTCCTGCTATGAGCTGAGTCGCCCCTGGCAGAGGAGGGCAGGGGGTAGCTCAGCCTGCCAGCTTTGTCTTGAGCCCCTGCTGCTTAGTCAGCACGAGATTGTCAGCCAGTGCCCCTTGATTTCAACTGCCCTGCCCTACATGGCATCCGCTGTTCCTGGCAAGAGAGGTGATGTTGATTTTCCTAATTTATGATTATACGGGCTTGGCAATGGCTCTGAACAGACTCTTCTGGAAAATATCCAAAGCCCACTCATTAGTTACAGGAGGTAGTTCAATTGTACATGGCTTAAATGAGGCCGATGTCTCTCTGAGCTGAGGAGTTTGTCCCGATGCGACACATGAGTGAATCGAGACCAGAGAGGGAAATGCAGCCGGATAATAGCTTCATAAAAGCAGAGCTATTGGTCACTAAATATCTCTCACAATTCCTATCTCATCCTTAAAACAAAATCAAAGAAGAAACAATAGTTTTTCCTTTCCCACAGGATAACCAATTGTACGTTTAAAAGTGCTTCTAAAATCTATTCGTCCTTTTAAAACACAGATCTTGAAACTGGAATACGTTCCCCAACAGGGCTGTTTTATGATTCTGTTTCCTTGAATAATATTTTCTCTGGTTTTTTTTTTTTTTCTAATTTGCTCTGCGCAGAAGACAATAAATATATAAGCGATACTTATTTTGTATTCTAAATCATAAAAAGATAGTTTAATAACAGAAAAATTGTCCTGTGTGGTAATGAAAGCTCTGAGATTCAATAATGAATCAAGTTACAGCAAAATGTACACGCACAAGAGCTCACCTAATTATGTTTGAGTTCACCATCTGCTTTTTAAGGTGCAGAACCACTGTGCTGTAAAAAAAAACATTTTATGTTTATTGCTTATCCCAAACTCTCACTAAAACTCTCAATAAAGGGGGAAATGGGTTAAGGAATGACCATAGGACCCAAAGGACTTTTGCACTGGCTCTGTGGTGAGTTTTAAAATAATACTGGGTACACCGTGCACTCTATCATGGAAATCTAATCAAGAGCTTGCATTTCTGTAAAATTGAAGGGTTACTGCAGGAAAATCCATTTTCCTGGCCTGAAAACAATGTGGCTTTTTCTTTCCACAGAATTGTGTAGAATTCATACAGGTTTGCTGTGTGAATGTCACTTGTTCCAGCGTGATGATTTATTCACATCGTTCTGGTAACCATAGTGGGAGGGTTTACTATCCCATGCTATGATTTTCAGTCTGGCTAATGAGAAAGAGAAACTAGGACAGAATTGTCTGAGCAATAAAAAAAAGAAGTATGTGTTTTGTTATGCATGCATTTTACATCCTGCCCTTGTGCTGCATGCATACGGCAACATAGATTGGGGTGCTGCGTGGGAGTCATATGCCAGCAAAAACGTTCTGGCAGGATAGGGATACAGCAAGGAGCAGAACAGTTGGATGGAATTTTAACAACTTCTGAGGTAGCAGTGGAAACTTTCAGGAATGAGCTAGTGACAGGGGACTTGCATGGTGAGAGGCAAGTGGGAAAGTAAAACGTGTTTCAGTGTCAAAGGCTAAACAGTAAAGCAGGTTTCCAATATAAAACAGAGGTTCAGATAGGGAGAAACTCTTCAGGATATATAGTATGGTGCAAATAGAGGAGACGGAGGGGAGGACAAGATCAGAGATGTAGAATAAGTCTGGAGGAGAGTGTACAAGTGAGGTCACAGTACAGTGGAGGAGGAAAAGTTTTAATTTGATATAAAAATACCACAAAGGCTGAGGAAACCGATTGATAAGGTGCGGCTTCTGGATTATAAAATATATGCCACTTGACATGCAGTCTACTTACTGGGAAAGCTTTAAGAGAGGATGAGCAACAGTCGAGATGAGAAGTACTTCAAGTCTTAAAGTGCTCAAGGACACAGTTAAAGTGGACAAAGGAAACACAGGAAGAATTGTAGTAAGGATCCAAGGGTGGGGATGGGCTTCCGTGTAGTGAAAATGATATGAAGGGAAAGCATTTGTTAGCTATGAAATCCTCTTAGAGCTTTCCTAGTAATTGGACTCTAAGACGAAAGTCAGAGTCTGAGATTCAGAGCCTAATGAAGGTGCTCAGCAGAAAATAATAATAATAGTATCCTGTGACTAACTAACCTTTTAGCTTATCCAGCTGAGGTGCATAAACAAGAGCAAAGCTTAGGGAGGAAGGACTTGTAACAGAGTACATCAGTGTATTAAAGATAAAATTAAACCACTGTTATTTCTGTAGATTCAGAGAGCTAGATCCCATATACGGTGCAAAGGGAACATAGTTTTCAAATGGAGGCAGATGACTTATGGAGTCACCAAGAGTTAGAGGAGAGCACAGGTGCATAAAACAAACAGGGAAATGTTGCAGATAAAAATCTGAAAGTCCAGCCTTCCTGACTTTTTTATCACTTTGGAACCCATGGCTTGAACACTAGCTTGAACCTATATTCCCATTTAAAAAAAAAACCTGAGAAGAGACCCCTGCAAGACACTGGGCAACAGTTTGCCATCCTAGATAACTTCTGTCTTGACTGTATGTGGGGTTTGAGGGCTCCTTTTCCCTCTCTTTGAAGGTTCATGCAGAATAATTGGGAGAGAACATGAATCCAGCTTTTCTCCCAGGGTGTTTAATTTGGCCAACCCTTTTACCACCACACTCTAATGGACTAGTTGGTAAGAGTTTTTGCAGCTTCAGCAGCACTAGTAATTTGTATTATCTTTTGCCTTGCATGTTAAAGAGAGCATTTTCTCCATGTGTCTGGAGTAGGTGCTAAATGCAAAGGCACTCAGATATCACAGCTGTTTTTTCATTCACCAACATCTGAGATAACAAAAGGACCTAGGAATTGGATGGCTACTTTAGGAAAAATTTGGAGATGACTGGAATAAAATGGAACAGCTGCTCTCTGTGGAAGCCGATAGCATTATAACAGAAGTAGAATCAGCTCCCTTTAAGCCAGATGTCTCTAAATTAGGAACAGACCAAATAAAGGACTTAAATATTGATGTGCTATATTGAGATACTGTAATGCTATAATTTGGATTTTGTTCCTGACAAAGGAATCCAAAGCATGGTTAGGTACACAGCCATAATAACCATTGTATGAGGACCGTCTGGCATGACAGAATGGGATCCAAATGGCTAAAGCATTGAGCAAGGGGTTGTTTAAAACTGTCTCTCTATCTGGAAGGGCTAGGATGAGGGCTTTGTGTTGAAGTCCTTACCTAGGCAGAGGCCCTTCTGTCTTCTCTAGTTACACTGTGTGTAGCTAACTCTTTGGGGCGTGTCTATGATTACTCATTAACAATGAGGCAAGGCTCCCCCTTTTCTCTAAAAGGATAGCTCTTTGGTGGTGTTGCCTAGATTTTATGTACATTAAAAAAGATGACTATTCAAAGAAAAAAATCTTGGGTTCAATATTATTCTTATGCCCCATATTCCTTGCTGTAGTTCTTCAAGATTATCATAACCACCAAATTACTGGAGACAGGGCAGAGTGGCACACTTTAAACCTTTTTAAACCAAAAGGAGTAGGAAATTCACTGCCTTACACCACAATGGTTATACTGGTAGCCAAGGCAGTCACCTTTTTCTAGGAGTAGAGCCATTATGCAGGGCCCCTCAGGGTCAATCTCAGCACAGCAACTGCCAACCCAAACCCTCTTTGCTGGGTGTGTATCAAATTGAGAAATTAAGTCAAAACGGTGAATACAGATTGACAGTAACAAGGTAATTTAGGAGATGTTAATTGGCATATGGTGTACATCAGAAAATGCATTACAGAATAGAATGAATACCAGCTGTGTGTGTTAACACTGATGATACCAAACAAGCAGCATCTGACCATGTAACAGCCACAGCTGGGTAACTCTAAAGGAGCACCTGCGCTGTGCAGCTATGAGGAGTCCAGGCAAATAAAACACAATTCATGTTTCCTGTACGGAGTACAATCGGTTGTCATTTCTTATCCACATTAGTAGAGATGGGTTGTGGAGAACCTTTTCTCTAAAAAAATATCAGCTAACAGGCATGTCAATGTTTATGTAGTAGGAATGGACACTAGCAAAAAGACTAATTTACTTGATGAATTCAGAATTATCATGTTGCGAATACTGGTATAAGTGTTACATAGGGCTAATTAAAAATGCAGGTTCTTTGGTTTCTGGTACATAAATCTGTGTTCTTGAAATGGAGTAGGTGCCTCCTTGATTAAAGGGATCAAACACCAGCTATACCCTGTCTCTGACCGTTCAAACTGTAACATAGGAATCAACATTTTCAGACAATGCATTATAATCAAGCTAGAACAATATCAGCTGTTAATTATCTTTCAAAAGAGGAATGAAAAATATTTTTTAAAAGGAGACTAGGTTAGAACTGTGAACTTCTGGGCAGCTGAGCTGTAGGTTACCAGTTTTACCTTAAAATCTCATTTTTTCCCTGTAACCTAGCATGTGTATTATCTAGAGGAAAAATAATTAAATAAAATAGCAGCAAGGAAGGTGTCTTTGTTTTATACTGAATGTCAGTCTTCATCACAGATATTCACAAAAGCATTGGAAGTGCTTTCTAAGCACTGTTAGGGCTTTCAGCTGGAGTGAACCAGTAACAAAGAACATGGGTTATTTAAAACAGTACATTAAAAAGTTAGCTACCTACATTTTATATATACACATGTACTGTTCATTTATACTGTTGTGGAGATCTGTACACTATATTCTAGGGCTTGTTATCCATGGGCCAGATGGTACTGTGACTCGTACCAGGTGAGGAGCCAGTTCAGTATCCTTTTAAATGAAGCAATCAATGTAATATTGAAATGCATTGTTTGGCAGTGTTTGTCACCTGAACTCAACAAAGGAGCACTGGTGCAGAATGCAGACAGTACTGACTGTGTCTAAGGAAGAATATGAGCATGTATTTCATAGCAGCAGGTGAACTCCAGTTCCTGCTAGTGCTGGCATTATCATGACTGAAACTTCCTTGCACGTGGAGTTTCTACAGGCTACAAAGGATCCTGTGGACCAAAAATCATCTAACAAGTCTTGAAAAACATGAGGCTTAACAAATATTTAGGGTTCTAACATGAATAGGAATGAAATTATGATTAGGAAGATGTAAGGATAATTTGCCTTACACATAGCAGAGAGCATACCAGAGGGTCTTCATTAAACCAGCTAGTGTTTGCATAAAGGATCATCACTGAGGCATGTTTCCACTTTCCCTTCCTCGTAAAATTTGTTAGGTTAGTTACCTATTTAATTCTTGATTAATGATTAACTATAACTTATTCTGACCCTGATTTTCTTATCTAAGAACTTAGAAGTAAGATGTATTATTCTGATCCTGATCAAAGGGGACAGTTGGACTCTTTCATTTAGTTCCCTAATGATCAGTGACAGGGACCTATTTAAAAGCATGTTACTTTTAATGTGACACACACAAGAGAGAGTAAATTACTATACAGAGGTGTTTTCATGTTGCAAGTTGTGCTCAACTATTGCAAGACATCATTGAAAGTATCATACAGAGGGTGATGTATCTAAACATTAGAGATCACTTATGCTTGTCACTAGACAGTGATTAGCGTACCAACTTTACAATGTTGTTCATCAAGAAGCTCTAAATAAAATGTTAAAAATCGTGTCCCAGGACTTGTGATTCTAAACCATCTTGGCTTGTGAAAGATTCGCAAGAGATCTTGTGTCCCCAATGAAAGACGTAGCCAGTGTGGTTTTTTTAAAAACTACTTTTCTTTCCTCCAGTAAGAATGAAAAAAAAGAAAAAAAAATCAGAACTGGGTTTTTTTTGTTGCCAGTTATCAGCTGTCTGAGATCAAAGCTCCGACACCTCTACAAGGACAAGCTGCCTAAAGGTTAATTCATAATTCATCTAATTGAAACTTGGATTATAGGCATACTCAGATTGTGGACCAGAATTAGTACTGATGTAGAGTTATTTTGACCTGAAGAACGGGAAAGAGACAGAGAAGATCTGGCAGGGGTCCAGGGAAATGCACTAAGATGGTCTGAGTCTTTCTTGGAGGGATGTATCCACGAAGTAAAAGTGAATTAAAACACATCTGAAAAGAAACATGACAAGCTATATACAAAAAAAACCAAAACAAAACAAAAGAAACCCAAAACCTGAAGGTCTGCACTCTACTTTTAGATAACGAAAGTTATAGCAGCTTCCGAGAAACCTCATAGGATTCATTTGCTCTTCTTCGCCCCCGCCCCCTTGCTTTCTGAGATATTTAAGGAATTTACAATATCTGAATCATTCCAGTCTTCCTGGAAGGATATGCAAAACAATTTTGTCACTTCAAGTGTCTCCCTGCTCAGTTAGTCAGATGCTATTTTTTTACTAGACTATGTTTCTTGGTTTCATTCTCTTGTAATATTCTGGTCTACTTTAACAGAGTCTTATTGACTATAGCAACCTACTACATCCTTTGTAAGAGCTAGAACAATTTCCTGTACTGTACCAAATTCTGAAGTACATTCATAAACAGATGTAGCATTGAAAGAATTCCTCAAGTGATGACATTGGTGCAAGCTCAGCAGGTACATTATTGTAGTTCTTTAACCTGTTCCTAAAAAATCTTCTGAGCTTTATTATGTGGATCTATTAATTCTAAGAAAAAATAAAAAAACTCCCTAAACAGTACACTAAAACAGCGACATTGAATTCATGAGAACTTTTTCACTATAAATATTTTACTAGACATTTCAGCTGCAAAAACATGTTTAAGTCCTTTCACTTTACCATTATTAGATAAAAATTGTATTCTGTCATCTTTGCTCACGATAAACAAGATTTACTTCTGTATAATGAAATAATAAATCAAATAGATAAGAAAAAAAAGGTATTTTAGCAGAAATTTAGGATATTATTTGATCTCGTTGGCAGTGAATGACTTCCTAGATGACAGCAACTACTTTGAGCTGAAGAATTTACAATTGTTCCCAGTCTTGAGAAGAAATACCAGTCAGTGCTTCCTCACAATTGTGGCACTCAAAACGCACCTATGGTGTACTGTAAGTCATTGCATTGCACATGACAGACAGGCTTAGCAGCCCTGTTTTAGTCTGTATAAAGTCTGAATCCCTCTGGGATATCACACCTCTACCACTAAGCTTCAGGTGTCTGCATGGCCCTTTGGATGTAGATATGCCCCGGGCTAAATTCTGTTTGCAGGGATCTCATAAGCTTAGGGCATGTGATGAGCTTCTTGGCTGGAGAGAAAGTGCATCATATTTCCTGAAACTGGATTACATTGCAATCGTTGGGGCTTATAACCAACTGGTCTTGTAGCTTAGGCACTGTGTTAGAGGCAAAATTGCATTAAATGGCCAATATAGTTTGTATGTTGGAGTCGAACTGTAGCAGTTTGGTATTCTTGATATTCAAAATGGTTTGCAGTTTAGACTTTGGCTTCTCATCTAGGTGTGCATTGACTACAGCAATCGGTAGAATTCCTTTCTGGATAATTTTGTCATGGTACCACTGGACCTGTACATGTTTTGTTAAAAAAAAAAAAAAAAAAAAAGTAACTGGAAATGCTTAATGTGATGTGATTAATACAATTTCTGCAAAACTGAAGAAACCCACAGATTCATAGGGGTTGGAAGGGACCTCTGGAGTTCATCTAATAGAAAAACAATCAACCCTTATGATTTCTGATGGAAACAACCTCAAACTTTACGGCATTTTAAAACTATTTTGAATACCAATTGTCCTGGTTCTGGCCAGGGCAGAGTCAACCTCTCCAAGCAGCCAGCCCAGGTGAGCTGAGTTAGCCCAGGCCATTTTCCACACCACCCAACCTCACTCTCCATAAAAGGGGCTGTGAGGGGAGGGACATACCTAGGTGCCTTCAGGGCTGTCTGAGTGTTGGGTTGGTTAGTCCTTGTGTGGTGCAGTACTCTGTCATCATGGGGTGTCACGATCCACAACCTAGACAAGACCAGTTTGGCAGAGGTTAAACCCCCTTGCATTCCAACGGAACCTCAGATGGCTCTGGGTGGCTGGGGGCGGCTGAGCTTAATCCCTGGGTGACATCCAATTACCAGGTGTTTTATCATGATAAGTTCTGAATTCAATTCTCAGAGAACAGTATTAAGACTCATAATGGAGTTAAGGTTTAAGGTTGCTTTGTTTGGAAAAAACGTGCAGGGAAAGGGGGGAAGAAACTAAAAAGGGGGTGAAAAAGACAGATAGAGAGGGGGAGAGAGAGTGGAAAAGGTGGGGGGAGCTATATCTACCACCACGGGGCTACGGCATTCCGTCCGACGGCGGAGTATTCTTCAGTTTCTCCGGGTCCGATGGAAGGGGAGAGCGTGCCCTCGATGTCTTCGTTCTCCGTTGCTTCCCTTCCCTCATGTTGCTTCCGTCCCCCCGCCCCGTTTCCATGGCCGAAAGCTCCCTTTTTGTAGTGATACAGATCCTTTGTCTCACTACAAGCTTCCACCTGGCTTGTGGGAATGCCCCGGGGTGGATGATGGGATGTCGGATGTGCGAATGGCTCCCGATGTGTGCGCCTGATATGTGCTCTTGCTGGTGGAATGCTCTCCTGATGTGTGAATGGTGCCTGATTTATATCTTCTGGGTGGCTTGTTGAATAGTCATTAGGTTCTTGGAAGCCTGAGCCTGACCGGTGGTGATGTAGTGTTAGGAATGAGGTTTGGTTAGGTGAGAGAAGAGAGAGGGGGGACAGTTCTGTTGGTAATTGGTAAGGCATATTTCCAGTACCTTACATGGGGTCAATAAGGTACTCTGTGTTATCACTGGGTGTAAGTGAAATTTGCTGTGTGCTGTTATTGTTCCCATTTTATGGTGCTTTTGTCAGTAAACTGTCCTTATCCCAACCCAGAGGTTCATCTCTGTTACTCCTCAGGGAATGAGTTGTGAGTGGTGCTCAGCCACTGCTTGGGGCTGAACCACCACAACAGTCAAAACACCTGCTTTAAAGTAAGGATTGTACCCATGTTACTGGGGTCATATAGATACAGCAGTGGCACTTGGTCAAATTAAAACTTTAATAACATGATCTGTTCTTGTAAAATCATGTATGTAAAGCTTAAGGATTTACTTTATGTCTTAAAAAATTAATTCTTTTCTTATCCATTCTTCTCAAACTTTGTATTTTTGATATCATAAAAACCCTAATAATAATTTGCATATAAGTGTGTGTGGTTATCTTTTTCCTGGGCTATTTTATTTCATTCAAATGCAATTTGGTCTGTGTGAAAGCACAGCTTTTAAGTGGTAACTTTATTATATGTTAATATGTTTAATAGCAAAAGAGTGTATGAAAATAATTTGTCAGCACTGTCCATTGAGGTTGTTTTTTTTGTTTTGTGGGGGTTTTTTTTTTGGGGGGGTGGTGGGTGGTGGTTATAGCCACATTACTGGCCTTGTTTTGAAATTACAGCCCACTAATGAGTTGAAATGATCCTTCATCTCTATAGTTACACGCTAATCAAACGGCACTAATCTTGCTACTGCCTGTCAGCTTTCTGCAGAGGGAAATAGCAGCCAGGGCTAAGCCAGGAGTGAGGAGAGGCAGGAGGAAACTGCAGAGCTCAGGGAAGTGGGTAACCGCAGGAGCAGCTGCTGAAGCTGCTGTACAACTGGAGGATTACTTTGTGTGGTATTTCTAGGGGCATCCCCAGGGTCCAATGCAGTTTCTCTTTTGTGTTTTAATTCTGGGGATGGGTTGCATCTTAGCTGTCAGTGGGTTCTGGACATGAAGCTCAAAATTTGTCACAGCTAGCCGTTGTTTAAGATACAGTGGGAAAGTCCAGCCTGTGTCTCCCTGTGAAACAGCAAATAGCTCTCATTCCAGGTTCAGTCTGAACAATATTTTGACCCTGTAAGGCTACTTGGTGTTTGGAGGTGATCCTCAATGTCAGCCATCACCAGCCCGGAGGGAGCTGGAAGCCCACGGACTTCAGAGACTGTCTTACTTCAGAGGATGATCTTTCTTATCATCTTGCCAAGACCTTTTGGAAGATAAGGAGCAGGAATGAGCTAGTTTAGAAAGTGTCTTCTTTCTGGTAAACATCTTGTCTCCATTGTTAGAAGTTGTACCTGTGAAAAAGTCCCTGCAGCATGACCATGGTGCTGCCCTGGAGACATGACTGTCGTCTTTCTGTACAAGCAATGCCCAGGGCAGACCTCTTGGGACTTTCAGCTACTCTCTCCTGGCTCTGTCTCATAAAGGTAGCTCTGTAAGTAAAATTTTTTGTCTTCTAGCATGAATTCATTGTCTTCAGGGACACTATGTTTTTTATCTGTTGCTTGACAAACGTGTACAAGCAGCAGGCTGTAGGCAAGGGAATGTGCCTGCCTCTCTGCAACAGCAAGGGCCCAATTTTGCCTTTCACCTCCTAAAAAATAACTTATCACCAAGTGCCACTAGCTCCAGAATAGATCTCTGGTTATCTGAGATAACCTTCATTTCCACTGCAATCCCACACATCCCCCAAGACCCTAGCTATGGAGGATGTTGAAACCTCCTTCTCTTTGCAGGTCAAAGATGCAGAGCAGCCTTCACAGATCTCTATAACTGGAGAGCTACCACTCAGTGATTTTCTTTATGGCTGACATTCCTAGCTTGAAACAATGTTTGATTTTCTTGTCAGCCTGTGTTTTGTAGATCACCAGGTAACAAGCATCTCTAGAGGGCGATTTGTCTAGTGTTTTTTACATGTGTTTTCACTCATTATTTCTTTCCTCTGACTGCAAAGGATGGAACTGCTGGCATAGTCTTACATAACTTGAGATGCTTGCCTGGTTTCTGTTATTTGTAAAGGATTTATGCCTGTGTGGATGGGAACCTAGGTTTCCCTTTATTTTTTGGTAGACTTCTGGCACAACACAATGGCCTTGAGATAACTGAGCATTCACTTCTCCAAAAAAAATTAAAAAGTTGTGGCAAGATTTGCCTTTAGTATCTCAGAAATGTAACTCCTGGAAATGAGATTTTTGTGGCAGGCTTCTTTTTGATGAAATAACATGCACGTTTGAGTTCTTAATTCACTAAGAAAGAAAGACATATTTTTATTTGAAAATAGATTTTAGAAGAGCAATGAAGAGAGAGTAATAAGTGGAAAATAGCATGTATTTGCTTGTGAAAGGCAGAAGAAATTCAATATTAGTCATGCTGCCAAGCAATCATCATAAAGTATTGAAGGCTGACAGAGCACTCATGTTGAAACTGTAGTGGACTCATCAAATTTGTTTCTCAGATAAGTAGAGAAAATGAGAATAGTTCCTTCTGCACGTAACTTTTTGGCTCTGTGCCACTGAACACCTTCATTCTAGTACTTCGTCCTGTTCAGACTCTTCTACCATCCCAAATTTATGCATACTAGCAAACTATCACCTACCATAGGAAATCATTCCTTCCCCTCCCATCTCTCTAACTGCTACATCAGTGCTGACAGACCCTTGTGTGTCTCTGGATCCCTTTTCAAACCAGCTCTGCCCCTGCTCTCTGTGTGCTCACGTGGGTTCCTTAGCCCCAGGCCCTGCCTGAGAAGGGGGAAGAAAGAGTAAGAGCAAAGGAGAAGCAGTGTTGTCTACAGGCAGGCTGTGAATGGAGGAATCTCCTGAGATATGGGGTTGATCTCTTCTGATTCCACCTCCTCCTCTTTGAATTGTGCTGGCTTTCTGGGAAGACATGGGAAATTACACATCCTCCTTGCCAGAAAATGCTGTCTTGACTCTTGACATAAGGAGGCCACTGTAGGACTGGATTAAACCAGGATGGGCATAGAAGGAGCTCTGTGGAACCATCTGTTCCTGAACAGGGGAGATTGAGGGATTCTTTTTTACTACCCATCATTTCAAGTTGCTATAACTTGTTAAAGCTTTGAGTGATGTTAGCTGTGCTGAATACTAGTGAGCATTTGCCTACTAAGCAGTTGTAAAAACTGAAGTTGCTACAACTGAATTAGTGAAGTCACAAGATCAGTTACAGTAGTTTCTCAGGAGAAATGCAAAAGGAGTGAATGGGGTGTGGGTTGGAGAGAAAGGACAATGTGCACTAAAAGCATATTTGATTATCAATTACACTTACATCCTTGTGGGGAACTGGGGTGGTGTACTACTTCCTGTCAGCATTAACAAGAGGAAAGCCTGTTTTACCATTTAGAGCAATGCCTTATTTTTCCCAAGTTGATGCTGAGTTCTCATGTAGGCTCACAGCTTACACAAATGGAAATGAGAAAACATGGCTTATTACAGGTGTCATGGGAAGGTACTTAAATTTTTCAGAAATTCAGAGTAGAGATTCCAGCTAGCTTCTCTATCCTTTGCAGGTCCTTGGCTTTGCTGATAAAAGACATGTGTTTCTTGTTGGGCTGTTTTCTAGATGGTCGAAAAACAAGTAGTGGCACTTGTGTCTCCACTGTGTTATAGAGAGCAGCAGATTTAAGAGGACAGATTTTCAGGGGTTTGTGGGAAGCTTGGTTGCTAAAACAATAGGAACATAAAATCCCCGAGAGGATCTTTTCATTCCTATTAGTTCCCATAATTTTTTTCAAGAGTCTTTCCAGAGAGTTTTAGAGGATATTCCATCTGTTGGTCACCTTTATCTATTGATTCATTGATGTCTTACTTATCAGCTTCTTAGTGGAACAAATACAGATGCCACACTGATCCCTTCCCAGAAGACTATCTCTGTCTGTGTACTTCGTCTTTCTTCTTTGTTACAGACTCCACTGTCACACCAGAGTTGAGAGTCTGTGGTGTTCAGGGTCCCCTGCAGAGTCCTTTCCAGAGATGTGAGTTGTATCATCAGTCCTCTGGAGCGGCAGTTGTGTGCACAGCAAGTTACACATTGGCCTTGCAATTTCATATGTGAAGCCCTCTGGAGCTCTGGGACAAGTATGAGCCAGTCCAGAGGACTGACTCTGCCCGCTTTAGTGCCTCCTGTATATTTATGTCAATGTTGAAGTCCACTGCCACCCTGCCTTTACTGCTGTTGTGATTCGTGCTGCACCTTTCATTTTACTGCTTTGGCATCCCATCAAAGATACAGAGGGAACTATATCTTTCATGGGATGCGATGACTATATAATGTGCCTATAGAAAATGACTCATGTACTTAAACTCTTGCATTTTGTTATCGATCCATATCTATAAAAAATCATCAAACCATGGTCAGTAGTGTAAATGTCAGCAGTATCTGTTCTGATACCCAAGAACATATGTGATTGCTTCCTTCAAACTGGCAAACAACCCAAAGTCAATGCAAGACATTGCTTCACACCAGTGAAAGTCTGTGCAGCAAATTTCCTTTTCAGAAGCCCTTAACAGTCACAGCTGCCATCTCTTTTCCAGGCACATTGTCTTTGGTTCTTGCCTTGAAGCATTAACATCACATGGGGCAGCACAATTGAGCACATCCATTTATACCTCCATGCCAGGAGAGAATGACTAAGTGGTGTGAGAAGGAAAAGTGTTCATCTCAAGGTTGTCCACTGTTTCCACTATGTAAAGCTTCATTCCAAAGGGATATTTTGGCTCGAGTAAAACTATTTAGACTGACAAAAAGTGGTCTACTTGTAAGAAATACCTGAGCTGATGAAATGCAGATCTTCTTTGCAGATTTTTGAGAGCTGAAATGTCAGTCTCAGGCTGCGATACGTTCAGAGGAAATCAGTACAGCACTAAATTTATTCAAACTAAAATGTTTTGAGTGGCCAGTGCTAATGAAATAGCAAGGAAGCTGCATGCCAGGGATGGTTCAAGACTTTGAATATTCCTTTCTGTATATTGCACTAAAGGCTGGAGTATTAAAGCAGCATGATGAATCTAATAAATGACATTCTAACCAATACCAAATTTAACTCGGCATCAGAGATCTAAAAGTGCTTTGATTTAATAATTAAATCTGCAGAAATTAGTATTGGCAGTGTTGTTTATTTTTAATTCACTCCCTTGCAATAAGCTGTTATAGAAAGAGATGCTTTTAAGGAAATGAGTTGTAGCCCTGAACATGCCCTAGCACAGTGGTCTTATGGTTTCTGTCATACTGTAAACCCTGATCATAGAGATGTAGTTAACTCTGAGCAGATAAAGAGTCTTCTTTCCTTGAAGTGGTTCCTAGTTAAGAGAGGGGAGCCTAAATCATCCTGTCTCTATCTAGTGCTTTTGAGCTTGACACGCTTTATCCTTCTAATTTAGAGTGAATATTTGCAATGAGATATTGATATTTCAGGTGTACTCATAAGGAATTGAGGATGAAAAGTATCAGTCTGATTGCTCTGGTGTGCCGAGGAGCTGAAGTACCTGATGTTGCCCCTGCTCAGAAAACAAAACAAGAACTGGGCACTAACTTAGCAAATATTATGTTGAATGATAGCAAAATATTTGATTGAAGTTGTCAGTAATTAGATAAATGATTAATAATTTGCAAGCTGCTATCGAAGTGTCTTTGCTACTTTATTCACAGAGAATAAAAAAATAAATTCTTAGAGAAAAGCTTTTCCCTGCATGCCCAGGACCTCATGCTCATGTGCACATAAGTGCAGAGACAGGACATATTAATTCTGACAGTCTTATTTTTCTCTGAACACTTGTAAATTGTTACTCCCATCACTTTCTCTTTTCTCTCATTTACCCAGACAACTCCTCCTCTCATGCTTTGTCTAATACGGTGACTTTGTGCATTAATTTGGTATAAACCCGTTTTGAAGTTCTGGGAGCTGATCATGTCTGAGGCATCTTTAACAATGAAAATGGAAATTGTTTTAAATTCTTTGAGGCCTTTATCACTACCCATAAGTGGTGGACAAGATCACAGTTACGACAAACATGCTTCTTCACTGCTTTGAGAAATGCTGACTCTGGAAGCCGTACCCCCTCAAACCTGGCAATCATTTTTCTTTTTTTTTAATTTTTATTTCACTCTTCTATCCCCAATTCAATCACTTGACTGCTTGAACGCTCTCAGAAGATTCTACTTCTTAGTTGTTTTGGGTTTTTTTTTCAATTCCATTTGGAGTAATTTCCGTTTCCGCACTGTATTCCTAAGAAGCAATTTATCCTTTCAGGTAGTTAAGGCATACCTGGAGTCACAAACAAAGTAGGCTGGGATAGGCCAGAGTGGCAGCTCTGGTGAATGTTACCCACCCCTGCCACCATCCAAAGCAGGTCCTTTCTTATTTCTGATCTTAAAAACACCCAGTGATGGAGTCTGCACCAGCTCCTCAGATTATCTGCTTTCACTCTCCTTAGTAATTTAAAGTTCACTGCAGTAGTTAACACCAATCATTATTGCTGCATATTACTTCTTTTCTGGCCATCATGGAAAGAAGGATCGAATTGTTCCTTTGTACTTTCCAAAACCTTTGAAAATTGTCCCACCTTGACCTTTCCTGTACCAAAACAATCTTCAGGTCTTCCCACATATATTTTCCTTGCCATTCATGTGTTCATTTAATATACATTTTCTTCTAAATAAATTATTCCTATGGAATCTTACCCATTTTCCTATCCCTTTTCTCTAGGTGGTTAAGACCACGTGCTTTGCTTTAGATTGTTTTTTATTGTTGCCTCCTTACAAAAGTCAGAATCTGTGACTATTATCCTGTGGTTTTATATAGACCTCGTGGGAATTTAGAGTAGGAAATACAAAGTAAAGAACAAATATAAGTGGAAAAGGATGGAGGGGATGAGAAAACAGGTTCTCTTACATATAATGGTATTAAAATAACTGCTTGTCTGCAACTGCCTTGTAAAACTGTGCAGCACTAACATGATGGGAATACAACAGAAGTTCATAAAATTTTGGAAGAGTACATATTACATGTACTAGCATAAAAACATAATAATTAGTCTGGCTTATTTTCTCCTTGGAATTATGTTTTTAAACAGGCACAGCTGAGCTATTTTGAGGGGAAGGAAGTTTGATGGTTATGTAATAGTTGATTGATCTTGCAAGACCCTTTCATTATCTGAGCAACAGTTCCAGATGCCCTGTGTGGGCACCGCAAAGTGTACAAGACTGTGACAGACCCAAGCAACCCCTTAGTCCTTTCCATTTTCTTGTAAAATCTTCTATACCCAGTCCAGAAGTGCCTTCATTCTCTGTCCCTTTTCTTTCCCTAGCCCTCTGTGACTGGCCTCTATGTTTGCTTTTGCATGAAAGGCTCTGCACAGGGCACAAATGTTGGGCGGTGGGTGTGGAGAGAGAAGGGTACCTTTCGAGGTGCCTTTGCTTTTGTGGCATTTGGTTTCTGTGACCTTTCTTGAATTCACTGGGGCGATGTTAGTTGTCACTATGTTGCTCGTAATAAAATGTTCTCAGATAATCAATGCTCCTCTTCTGCTTTAAAAAGCTCACCTCTGCATACCTTGGCAGGCTGTCCTGATTTTGCTAGGTTAATAAGGGATAAAACTCTTTTCTGGAAAGTTTATGTGCACCATTCAGTCAAGTGCTGCATGGCTTGCTCATCTCCTTAAAGGTTATTTGAGATAATCCCTATTGATTTGAAACTTATAAAGCCATGGGTAACCCTGAGATAACTTAATAGCTGACACAGTAATAAAGCATTTAATCAGCCTCCAAAGTTATTTAGGTTGCTATGTTCTAAAGCAATTTTTGTTAATCTGTAGCAAGCCATAAAATGAGAGGAATCATAGAATCATAGGGGTTGGAAGGGACCTCCAGAGATCATCGGGTCCAACCCCCCTGCCTAAGCAGGCTCCCTAGCTCATATTACACAAATAGGTGTCCAGAGGAGTCTTGAATATCTCCAGAGATGGAGACTCCACCACCTCCCTGGGCAGCCTATTCCACTGCTCTGTCACCCTCACTGTGAAAAAGTTCTTCCGCATGCTGTTGTGGAACTTCCTATGAAGAAGAATTGAATGTCCTTTCATATGTGACATCACAGTGGTGAATTGACCAAGGTGTTTTGAGCTGTCTGCTCTGACTTGGCTGTTCAAAACCCCCTGTGTTTGTTGCACTCATGTTTGACAGACACTCTGGACCCAAATCAGTCCTTTAAGTATGTAATTCCCATCAGGGGCAGAAGGCTGACTCTGCTAAACCTGAATCTGCTTAGCTCAGTGTTACGTTCATTTTTTCACGAGCACGAACTGAGAGTTGATTTCATTTGGATTTCTCTTCCATCAACTTCATTGTCTTCTTTAATTTATGAGTTATTCTTTCTATAATTGTTAAATTCCTCTTCTGTTTTAGGAAAGTGTTAAGAACTGTTTTATTTAGGCTGTTCTGGGATCATCCTGCTTCAAAAGAAAAGGGAACCTGGATGACTCTAGGTAAATAAATTGTGTTACTGTATAAGGATCTTTGGCTAACACAGAACAGAAAGGCTGAGCTTGCTTTTCAATGCCCAATAGCTGCCCCTGCAGCCCCTGTGCCTGAGCAGAGGTTGTGTCTGTCTGTGAATCAAGCTGATCTGCTGAGACAGGTTCTTCCCAAGCCTGTCCCCAGAAAGCCTGTGTGTGCTGTGTTGTGTACAGTAATGGGGATGCCTTTTCTTAACCTGCAAAACAGTAGTGGATTTGGAAAGCCTCATTGCAAATGGAAGAATTTCCCCTCAGCAAGCAACATCTACAGTCCTCTATAACCTTCCCCAGACCCTTTGAGAAATCAGTCTCTTCCTGTGTGCAATGAAGAAAACAGATATTTAACTTTTTAGTTAAATATGGTCAGAACAGTTTTCCACTTCACCTGTAAGCTTACTTCTGGGTAAGCAGAAACAGATCACTTGTTTCCAAATTGCTAACTCCTTACTGATATTCAGCCTTGTACATTCCTGGCTTCTTGTTTATTTTTCACCACTTCTTTGCCCAGTGTAAAGTCCTGGTGACTAAATTACTTTCCTGCAACTTTTGCTTTTTGACCCACATTTCCTCTGCTGTGTGTCTCGAAGGCAAGTCTTGTTGCTTGTGACCTACTTCGACAAACCAGCTTTCCTAAATTTGTTATTTATGACACATGAAAGGAAAGAAATAAACTTAAGACTGAGATGCAGGTTTCTGTAGGAGTTGATGATAATCAATACCTGAGCTTGCTCTGAATTAATAAAATGTCAGTTCAGCATCTGACATTGCAGGCAGGATTTTTTTTTCCTTCCTTACAGTGATAGCTCCTGTGCCACATCCTGAAAAACATTATGAAAGTTCAGTGGAGACAGGAAACACTGAAATCAATGTGGCAACAGCACTTCTAGCCAGAGACCTTATGTTTGTCAAGAGAAAGAAGAGTACCAGTTAGGATGTATCCATGGGTGCTGATGGAGCAGCCATCAGGAGAATGCTTTTTATCACAGCAGTCAGAAGATGCTCTGCAATGCACTGTTGGCACAGTGGAAAAAGGTTGCTGTTGTGTTTGCCTTCAAAAAGGGAAAGTGGGGAACCACAGGGAACCAGAGAACATACAGCCTCACATTAGTCCATGGGAAGATTATGGAGCAAAACCTTCTGAAAGCCATTTCTGGCAGCTGCCAGAGTAGATCTGCCAAGGGCAATTTGTATGTAACCAACCTCAGTAATGCTATCAGTAATGAAATGACCATTACAGTGAATGAGGAGAGAGCAGTGAATGTAATTTTACTGTACTTTAGCAAGGCTTTCATAGTCTCCCATAGCTTTTTTTTTCGTAGTCTGAGGAGATGTGGACTGAACAGTTAAACTACAAGTTGTATGAAAAACTTCTTGGACCATTGGATTCAAAGCATAGTTGTCAAGGGATTGAAACCTAATGGATGGCTTTACGAGTAGTATTCTTACGGTTCAATTCTGAAGGTGGCAGTGTTAAACATCTTTATTAGAGCAGCAGAAAGGAGTGCACCCTCATCTGTTTGGTGCATGACAACAAACCCAGAGAAGAGTTCAATGTGCTGAAGGACAGAGCTGTGACTCAGAGGGATTTCAAAAAGAGGAAGGAAGTTGTGAATGGGAACCCACGATACTCAGCAAAGAAAAATGCAAAGTCCTTCTCTTGGGACTGAACAACTCCATGTAATACTACTGGCTGGGAGTTACCTTCTTTGGAAGAAGCTCTGCAGAAAAGTGCCTGGAGATCCAGGTCTTATTCAGAGGTTCACAAAGAAAGGACCAAAGACAGCCAAATTCCAACTACATATACGTAAAGAATATTCTCAGAGAGGTTGGCTAAGCACTGGAGCACATTCCTCAAGGACACTGTGGAACCTCTACCACCCAGATATGTTCCAAACTCAACAAGGGCTTGAACAGCCTAATATCACACTGATGTTAGCCTTGCTTTCAGCTGGGGGCTACACTAGATGTCTCTGAGGGTCCTTTCAACCTGAAGTATTTTATGATGATTTTTATGATTTACCCAAAAGTAGCTGGCTGGTTTCTATCTAGCTGAGAGCTGTCAAGAGTCAAGCTATCCCTCCTAACCATTTTTTACCCATGCATTTCTACCACTCTTTTTGTCTTTAGCTAAGCTACTTGTGTCCTTTTCTGAAAAGCAAGAGAAACATCCAGACCACCCTCAGGGATGTGGCGCACAGCATAACCAAAGCTGTGGTAACAGAGATGACCCTGCATGCCTGTTGTTGCTCTGCTTCAAAACAGAGGTGTTAGACCTTGCAGACTCCTCTTCTCAATAAATGTCAAGTAGATGTGACAGGGAGGAGTTAAGGTGGGAGATTTCTTTGACCTACAGCAGAATAAAACAACTGCAGAAGTCAGTAAGATTTATTTATTCTGTAGAAAAGCAAAACTAGAACCTTGGACAATGGGGAAAAATTATTTTTAAGTTGTAATATTTCTCAGTAGTGGGAAAGAAAGAATGTTTTAAAGTCCATCAATCTGTTCTACCTTCTCATGAAGGTCTTTGTCTTTCCTAACACTCTGTCCTTAGCAGCTGACATGGCCTTTTTTCCCTGTCTCATGAAGATACTCATCAGAGTTGGTGGTGAAAGATTTTTTTGAATGACAGCCTCAATTCTTACTGCTCAGTGCATTTCCTTGTGGGTGTATTTTGAAATATTTCTGCTAGAGCTGGAGCTGATAAAAAAAAATCTCTGTAGCTGATCTGTGTGTAAGTTTGCATTCTGATTGCATTCTCTAAAATTTCACCCTTGTGGGAAAAGGTAAAACTTACCACCACTGTTTCATCACTAAGGGCATGAATGTCTGAATGGCACACACTTGTCTTTTGGTCTTTGTTGACTTTCTAGCAAGGACCTTTTACATTCCTTTGAAACTCCTCAGGTTTTGTGTACCCTGTTAACCTGGTGATTTCAACAGAAGTGCACACTTCTTCAGCTTGCCACACTGAATACTGTCTACTTGCTCCTGCAGTGTTTCCTGGTTTTCATTTCCATTTTCCACTAGTTTCTGAGCCGTGGTAGTGCTTTACCCCATTACCACTTAGGTTAATTCTATTCATAGAGTTAACTTGGGTATACAGAGGTTGAGCTTTGCTCACAAGAGCATCCCAATGAAGACTTGTGCAGTGGGGTCAGCAGCATCAAGCAGCTGCATCCCACTGTGGGAGCAGCAGTCAATTTCCATCCCTGTCTCCTGCAAACTCTAGCTGAAGCCCTGGTTAATTCAGCATGCTGGTACAAGCTGAGAAGGGAGAAGTATCTGAATTGTCTCTTGATCTAGCTCTACCAAAAGGACATTTGTCTTATTTTCTTGTGTTTGGAAGAAAAAACAAGTTTAATCAACCTCTGTAAATACTCCTTCCACTTATTGTTTTCTTCTTGTTTTTCTTCTTCTGTACAAGTCCATCAGGTTTGTCTTTACTTCTAGTGTACAATGCTGTATGGTTTATTTGAAAGCAAGGACATTTTTTGTTACAAATGGGTGTGTTAGCAGCTGCAAGAAGCTGCTCTTCTGATAACAGCCCACTGAGCCGTCCCACCATTATAGCATAAGCTCTATAAATCTTTGGCTTGTCTCCAGGTCTTCCAAAAAGGGGCAAATAACTACTTTTGGCACGTAAATAAGCAGACTGTTTCTCAAATGATGTCTTTGAAGACACACATAAGCGAATCATGTAGCTGCCCTGCAGTGTCCTTGTCCTCATTTGACCTTCCACAGGCGAAGAAGTATGTTTTAGGCTGCAAAGTGAGTAGTACTGAGATAAAAGTTTCGAGAAAAGCTGTAGCAATAAACTAGGTGTGCAGATACTGAGGATATAATTATTAACACAAAGTGACACAAATACACCTCCCAAGGAAATGTCTTTGCTATGCTTTCCCTGTCTGGTATTTCAGGCTTTACCCTTGCTAATTATCCATGACCGTCTAATCAGATGCTTCAAGTGGTAAAGACATCTTGTAGCTCACAGCAGCTGTACCACAACTTTAATTTAACTGTAACAAAATATGAGTGGCTTCAGTTGCAGAGAGTCATCTTAGACTACACTTCATTTTGGTTTTGTTGAGTAGGAGCAAAATGAACATCCCTGCAAGTATTACTGATGACAGCAGCAGCTGAGGTAAACCTGAACCAACTGCAGCAGTACCCTGATGAAGCTCGCACAGGCAGGCTGGTGAAGACCTGGGTAAAGCCCAAAATAAGCATCTAATTTGATTTCCTGTCTTTCATATCTTCTTTTCAAGGTGCTTGGCATTGGTGAAGATAGATCTTTTTGAACTCTTCTTTTTTAGCCACCTTTACTGCTTTTCTGTTGTACATAACCCCCCAGCTGTGTTAAGCATGTTTAAACACAGGCCAAAAAGCTAAAATGCAGTTTGCATTTCCTTCTTGTTTGCAGAATTTATCCTCATTTTCTCAAATGAGACTAACTTGATTCAACATAGTAACTGCAGCCAGCAGTGCATCTCAGAGCAGTTCAGTTTCATTCCCAGTAATAAAGTTTCACACACAGGTTTTGTTGTACTTAAGGCTTTTAAACCCTTTCCATGAAACTGGAATTGTCTCTACATGAAAAAGAAAAGTTAAAACCTTTTGTTTGGAAAATGTAAGATTGGACATTATGATGATACATTTCACAGGAATGTAAGAAAGAGGCTGTCAGTCCCTAACAGAATCATGTCTGCTCTACCTCTAATTCAGAGGACGTGAATTTAGGAGTGAAGTGAAAAATACCCTCACCTCATAAGGGACACTGAAGTGTACTTTCTTAAAGCCTTTTTATATTTGTTATGTAGAAGACTGACAATTAAGGAGTCCACACCTCTTTGGCAATGTTATTTTGCGTCCTTTTATTGATGTATCTTTGGCTCAGTAGCACTGCTGTGCAATACTGTTTGATTTCTTGTGCTTATAAGAAAGCTGGGGAAGAACTGTTCATGAAGGCAGGTAGCAATAGGACAAGGGGTAATGGTTTTAAACTAGAAAAGGGGAGATTTAGGCTTTATATTAGGAAAAAATTCTTCCATATGAGGGTGGTGGATCACTGGAATAGGTTTCTGAGAGAGGTAACAGAGGTCCCATCCCTGGAGATATTCAAGGTCAGGCTTGATGGGACTCTGAATGACCTGCTCTAGTGAAGATGTCCCCACTTACTGCAGGGGGGTTGGAATAGATGACCTCTAAAGGTCCCTTCCAACCTTACACACTCTATGATTCTATGATTTGGCATGTTTGCTCTCTGACTTACTGTTAGCATACTGTGAAGGTTGAAGCTGTAATCTCTCTAAACAAGAGTGCTGAAAAAATAATGCTGACTTAATTGCAATCAAATAATATACTAACTTGTATGTCTCTGCCTTATATCATCACAGATCCAAAGAAGATAGCTAGAAGTGAATGTATTTCGTTCTTGGACTGGTAGGTATTTTCAAGGTTTGAAGTAAATATGTCCCTTCAAGAAAGAAATGTAAAATGGATTTTAATTCTTTCCCCCCCAAAAAAAGGAAAAAATAATACTTCTTATCAGGGCTCACCAGATTTATACAATCAGTAGGGTGCATAATGTATTTTTTCTAAGTAAAGCATCATATCTAATAGTAGAAAGATACAGAAATGATTACATAGCACCAAAGGGCATATTATTAGCTGACTTCTTTGATCTAAGATAAATTAATGGGTACAAAAATATGAATTTAAAATACTTGTACTGCCCTTAAGCTGCAGAAAAGCATCATGTATTTTCCAAGTTAAGGCACCATCTTATTAGATTTCTTCTACTGGCAGCTGCTTTCTTGAAAATAATTCCTTCAAGGAACTTGATAATCCTGGTACTTAGTTGGAAAAGCTTCATATTGCAAATGGGGAGGCTAAAAAATTACCTCTTAATCTTGTATTTCCATTACAAAAGTCCTTTTCAATCCTCCCATATATGGTATCAGAACAAGTGTTGTGTGACGCCAATATTTTATATGTGCATTGGAAGGGTTCCAACCTCCTTTCCATAGGCAGGGACACCCTTCACTAGTTGAGGTTGCCCAAAACCTCATCCAACCTGGCCTTGAACATTGCCAGGGAGGGGGCAGCCACAGCTTCTCTGGGAAAGTTGTTGATGCATGTCAACATACAATTCAGAATTTCATCTGTATATCTATTCTAAATCTCCCCTCCTTCAGCATAAGGGCATGACCCTTTGTCCTATCACTACATGTCCTTGTAAACAGTCTCTGCAGTTTTCCCGTAGCCTCCTTCAGGTACTGTAAGGCTCAGGTCTCCCCTGAGCCTTCTCTTCTCCGGGCTGAACAAGCCTAGCGCTCTCAAACTGCCTTCAGAGGTAAGATGTTCCAGCTCTCTGCTTTCTGGGCTGCAAGAACCTATTTCTGGGTCATGTTGAGCTTATCAGCCAACACCTCCAAGTCCTTCTCAGGGATGCTCTCACTCCATTCTCTCCCCAGCCTGTAGCTGTGCTCAGGATTCATGACCTTCACTTGGTCTTGTTGAACTTCATAAGGTTCACATAGGCCAACCTATCCATGAAGAACATCTGACTACATTTGATTTGACTTTTTCAACCCTAGACAATTCCCTTCTTTCCAGGAGTGTAGCTTAATGCCCTGCATCAGCTGTTGGGTGAGAGCACCTCTCTTGTTGAAGCTGAGCCAGTGGTGAGAGCAGTATGTGCCCTGTGCGTGTGTATAAGAGAGAAATGAGCAGATAGTAGGGTGGCTGACTGCAGCATAGTGAAGTAGCTATTCAAACAGCAGTGGGAACATTCCCATAACTGCAGCAACCCAGACCCTTTCTCTATATTTTAGCCAATGGTTATTGAGAAGTGACAATTTAGGAGCCCTATTTTGAATGTTACTTTAAGAAGGCAGGCAATGCATACTCTTCTTGTCCTTGCCTAAGGGCACATCTTCTTGTGTCTTTGGGTCAATTAATATCATACAGAAGATAAGGAAACTGAAACAGCCTTACATATTCTCAGGTGGCCCATGTGCTTTTGTACTTCTAAGGCATAAGTTAACATGCATCTTCCTTCCAGATCCCTTATGTCCAACATGAGCTTTCTAACTATCTGTTTCTCATGACCAAAGTCTGTTTAGAAACTGAGGGCAAGGATTACTTCTTTGTGGTACTGAATGCTCTGTATTAGTTCAAGTGTAAAAAGGAAGAGTCAACTTACAGCATTTTCATCTTGCCACATGATTCCAGTATTCCTTTGAATATGTCTTGAATGGAGTTGCAGGCACAGCAAATATATTTATTTAAATGATACACTATTGTTTGTGTCACTCTCACATTGCTGCTTGTGATGTCTTTTTTGCAAACCACATGCAGGAAGGTTCTACCAGCAGAATCACTGTCAGAAAGCAAATGTGAAACTTTGCACTGCAGTCCTTGTGGGATATGCATTTTCAATTGGGTTTCTATGAGCACTGGCACCTGCACATTAAGCACATCCTTCAGTCTAGCCCTCGTCAACAAAACACTTAAGAATTTGGCTGAGTGCTCTCCTCAACTGGGGCCTTCAACTCCAATTCTGAGCTTGCTGCAGTCAGTGCAAGCTTTGACAAGAGCTGCAAGTAGAGCAGCACCAGCCTTCCAGTTCAATGGATATGTGAAGTGTTCTTAAAAGTTTTTATTCTACTTTCCTAACCTTGACTGTCAATATCTCCTCCTACTGCCACTGTCCCTAAAGTGCTGCAGTTTGTCATGCTTTATTGGTTTTGCCTCTTGATGTATTAAGTGGAGGACTAACGTAATCTAGCAGGATAGCATTTTGTTTGTTTTCTGGGGACAGTACTTGTTTGGTAGCTGATTCCCATCCAGATGGATGCAGAGGCCCTGCAGATGCCTCAGACGAGCTCTGTGCAGACCCGTAGTCCTCATACCTAATATCTCATAAAGCACGTAACTGCAGCAATTCATCCATCACTGGTTTGTATCACACCTTAAACAGTGAGGAACAGGAGCTGCTCTCTTGTTCTCTCTACCTCTCCCCCTTTACTGTTTTACAGCATTTTTTAGCTCCTGCTAATTCCAATAATCCCAATTATTCAGATAAAAAGATAAAGTATTTGTACTGCTGTAGCCTGTATTCCTTATTTCTCTTAAATATGAAATAGTTACTTCTAGGGTTCTTTAATTATTGAAGGCTGGGAGTGACTCATGAAAGGAGGTAAAGACACACCTATCCTGAACCACAACAGTCAACTCTCATTGATTTTAAAGTGAATTGGGCAAGTGCTTATATGCCTTTATGAATTAAGGCTAAAATAATGTCCAATCAATTGAGTTAAATTTTTCCTCTGGACCCACAAAGAAAGATCTTGATAAAAAATAGGGAAGGGGGATAACATGGCCTAAAATATTCAAACTAACAGTATTTTCAACTTGCATAGTTCTAAAAGTACATTTTCATTTAGTTCTGGGAGTGTCAGTTCTTTCAAAAATAAGACTTTAAAAAGTAATTACTCTCTAAGTTAATCATCTACTGTATTTATTTAGTATGTGAGTCAGATCAAGTGCAAATTGCCTTTTAGAAGTTGCTAGATCAAAAAGCTTGTTTTATGTAGGGCTGATTTTTCCCCTCAGGTTTAATAACTATCTACTCACCAAAAGATGTCACAGTTCCCCTTTCCTAGTTCAACTATGGCAAGAAAAGCCATTATTTTGTCTTTCCTGTGCTCACTGCATATCTACATAGCAGTGTTTTCAGTCCTGGGTAAAATGAATAATGATTTACATAACATTTAATAAGAGTACATTTAATAACAGTTTAAGAAGATGAAAGTTCATGACCATTATTGAATTAATTTCCCTCTTTGAAATTCTGTATCACAACTAAAGTGTTGATTTTAACATGCAAGTTGCATCTTCAGCAGTATGTTTCAGTCAACATATATTGGTATTCTGAGATTACTCTCATTCTGCCTGTCTGCTTTTATTCTAATTTAGAAGCAGGGAGAGGTTAACCAGGATTTAAGGGAAATACAATAGCCAATTATACATTCCATTACATGCCCAAACCATTTGCAATTATGAGTGGTATTGAATTTTTGAAACCTGAATTTCTAAATGAACTTCAGGAAATACTTGCCGTCACTACATTTTATAAAGGATCAAAAGTGTTGTACAAGGTTCCTTTTTTAAATTAACTATTAAGCAAGATAGACTCTGTTACCTTTCAGTCTTCAGTAGAACAGTCAGCAAGAAGGAGAGATTAGCAAAGTTAATATTGGCAATAAACCCTCTGCTTCCGTTAGAGGTAAATAAGATACTTAGATAAATAAGATATTTTTATCTCTTCCAGACCTCATGAACTTCACTCTTTGACAGAAAAAGCACTGATTAAAAAGGTCAGAGAGCCAGAAGCAGCTGCCTCTGGGAATTCTCAAAGGATGGATGAAGTGCCATAAAGTGACATGATTGTTGCTTTACGCCATTTCTTTAGGGGTAACAAGAGTGATAAGAAAAGCAAGGGAACTATGTACTACTCAGGGTAACTTTAATACCCAAAAAAACTCTGGAACAAATAATTCAGCAACCTATTCATAAGTAACTGGAAAATTATAATGAGATGAGTTGCCACCAATTCTCTTCTCTTCTAACTTGTTCCTGACAAATCCAAGTAACTCTCTTTACGGTGGCTTTTGTAGATAGGATGGGAGCTGTGAATATTTTATTCCTTGGTTCTTAGTAAGGCTTTTCACAATGTTTAACATGATATTTGCAAGCCAGTCACAGAATCATAGTTTAGATGAAAGAACCCTAACCTGCAAGCAAAATTGTGCACAAGAAATACTTTTCAGCGGTTTCTTGACAAAAGGGCAAGATATATTTATGCAGTTCTGCAGGTCTTTGTCTTCACTCTATTCTAGTCCATTTTCACTAGAAGTCTGCTTGAAGGAATAGATAGGACTCTTATAGTAAAAAAAGACAAGTGCTACAGTTATGCTGCTAGGCAGAAAAGAGCTGAAAAGGGAAAAATAATCAGAAAAAAATCTGCACATTCAATAAGGACAAATGCAAAGTACTACACCTAGGCAGGAATAATCAAGTGAACTAATAGGGAATGGGGAGCACTGGACTCCAGACTCCAATCTAGATAGAATAGGCATTTGGAAATCATTAATGACATGAAATTTAACAAGAACAAATGCTAGATTCTGCACCTTTGATGCAGTAACACCAAACACAAATATAGACTGGGAAAAGCATGGCTGGAGAGCAGCCCTGCAGAAAGGGATCTGGGGGTGCTGGTCAGCAGTGTGGTCAGTGTGAGCCAGTAGTGTGCTCTGGCAGCCTAGAGGGCAAACTGCATCCTGGAGTGCATCAAACACAGCATAACCAGCTGGTCAAGAGGTGATTATCCCCATGTGTTCAGAGCTGTCTGGCCTCACTGGGAGTACTGTGTGCAGTTTTGGGTCCCACCATTTAAGGATATGAAGGTACTGAATGTGTCTAGAGGAGGGCAACAAACCTAGTGAAAGGGTTGGAAGGAAAGTCTTATGAGGAACAGCTAAAGACTTTGGGTTTGTCTATTTAGGAAAAAAGGAGGATGAGGGGCAACTTAATTGCTCTCTACAGCTTCCTGAGCAGGAAAATGAGGAGAGGGAAGTGTTGATCTGTTCTGCCTGGTATCCAGCGACAGGACACCCAGGAATGGTTCAGAGTCGCACCAGGGAAAGTTTAGATTTAACATTAGGAAGCATTTCTTTGCTGAGAGGTGATCAAACACTGGAACAAGCTTCCTAGAGAGGTGGTCGATGCCTCAAGGATGTCGGTGTTTGAGGCATTTGGACAATGCCCTTAATAATATGCTCTAACTTTATGTCACCCTTGTAGTGGTCAGTCAGTTGAACTAGATGGTCACTGTAGGTCCTTTCCAGATGACGTACTTTGTTCTGTTAGACAGACCAGTTCTCCAGTGAGTATCTAGACATTGTAAAGGATTTTTGAGCTGTTCGTGGTACTGGAAAAGGGAAATACTCTCGGATGTATAAATTTACAAGTACAACCAGCATGCAAAAAAATCCTTTGGTACTGCCTAGTAATGCCAATGCCCCTACTGCCTCTTCAGTCAGGTTTTCAGCATCATTTCCATGAAAGGTTTGGACTAACCCATGTTCACAGAAATACAATAAGAGGGAATGTGTGAAGAGTGAACAATTCGGTCAATGTATCTGTAAGGACTGAGCAGAAGAACTGAAGACTGTTAAGTCCATGGAGTGAAGGACTGTAGGACATGTGATAATGGTCTACAAGTATCCAAGGCTGTTCAAAAAAAGAGAATAAAGTGTTATCTGAGTCCAAGTTGCTGAACAGACTGTGGATGTAGTGAACCACTGGAACCAGCTGCCTGAAGTGCTGAATGGCTCACCAAGTGGAAATGTTTCTGAACAGCCTAGAAATGCATCTCTTCAGAGTAGCCACAGGGCAGGCAGATGCCCATTTGAGTTTCCATCCAGCCATGCTTCTTCAGGCTTCTCTGAACGAGGCCAAACCACACAAGATGATATAATACAAGCATACATGATTAGTGTTGTGTTTATGATGTGTTTCTGCTGTAAAATTTAACTTGCATTCAGTTTAACCCATGTCCTTGCAAAGTACCAAAGTTAATACAATACAGGGAAGAAAACACTTTTTTTTCACATTCTTTCATTTTTGTGGATCAATCTTTTCCAGATGGTGTTTGTAAACAAGGAAATCAAACACAAACACACACATATATATATTGGCTACACACACTGTTATTTCTCTTTGTTGTTGATGTTGTGGTTGTTTCTTCAGCAAATTCAGAGATATTCTTAATGACATACACTTACCCATTTTGAGGGGTCAAACCAGAGAATTCTGGATTCCAGAAGGTTTGAGGGTAATCCTCTATGTGGTAGGGCTCCCTTTTTGCTATGGGAAAAAAATAGGTTTTTTTCTTCTGATTATAAAGATTTGTTGTGAAAATTTCTCTTACATTTTTGCTACTAATCTACTTTCTTGGAAGGAAAACTCCTATTGCACTCATTGGCTATCTCAAAAATACTTTGGGCTTACTTGTAAATATTTTCTGGTCCTAATTCTAATTCCATTAGGTTCCAACCTCATTTTAGATCATTGGTAATATCTAAAGTGAATATGTATTTATTTTGTCCACATGTGGAATTTTTTGTAATTTTATGTCAGGTAAATTTCAGTGGGCCCCATTTCTGCAGAATGCTGAAATTAATTAATGTCTTTTAGCACTAAAAATATATGCTTTAATTCTATCAGGTTTGAGATCATGCAGAAAATGCTACTCCTTACGTGTCAAATTTCTCATGTCGCTTAGTCACATATTTATGACTCTCATATCTCTTCCGAAATGAGACATGGTATTTGGAACATTATTGCAGATGGCAGCAACCTCTGAATCAGTCATGCAAACCACTAGCTGTTTTCTCACATAGGACATAGATATGAGACCTTTGCAAATCCTCTTTTACATGTTAACAAAGAAATTGGCCTTTAAAATGGTAATAAGGAAAGGAAGGGAGTTCAAAAATAGCTGAAAAATACCAACTGGGTGGTGTCATTTTTACAGGATTCCTGGATTCTTCTATGGTGTGGGATGCTTGAAATCCTAACATAGACTTTACACGCCTGAAACCTTACTCAGTCTTCAGTCAATGTCAGTGCTGCATCAGCAGTCGCTGCCTGTCTTTCTGTGGTGGTGGAAGAGTTGATTGCCTCCTGTGCTTCACCAGGCATCATGCTAGGAGCTAGGGCAGACCCAAGAACAGGGGCTGCACTGAGCATTTAGGACCACTTGAGCCATCTGAATATTACTGGTGCCTCTTTGGGAATGCTCTCCCCGACACTATTCCAGAAGAAAATATAAACCTGAAGTGATTCTTGCAGTAAAGTATTTCTGTTTTGTTTTATACTTAAAAATACACTGGACAATAATGTTTGGTGTAACTGGAAAGGGGAAAGCTTGCCTTCTGGATCTGCTTTGTCTTCACCAAGCCCATCTGGCAGTTAGTATGATGGTGCTGCAGGCTCAGCAAATTAACTCATGCCCAGGAGGGGCTGCGGGGTGCCAGATTACCTCTCTCAAAGGGAAAGGGCCGAGAGAGCTGTTCTTACATGAGAACTGAGAGAGTCCTTCCTTCAAAGGTAAAGGGGATTTGAAGCCCAGATTTGAAAGGTATGGAGGAATCTTAAAATAGAAGGAAACACTGACATGTTGTTTACAACTGACTGTTACTAACCTGTCACTTAGCTCAGCCTGGCCCTCTATGTGGGATGGGATGTCTGAGTGTTGTGTGTGGCTCATGCACAAACTAACTGCCTCGGGGGTGACTCCTTACCACACAGCTTTTCTCACTGGATGCTCAGGGGACTGAGTTTGATGTGTTGTATTCTCAGTTTGGCACTTTCTGGTGGTTGCCATGGGGCCACATGGGCTCCACTTGGGAGCAGGTTGCCCAAGCCCACCCTCTTAGCTTAGCTCACCTCATGGCAAGTCATCCTGCTTTTTAGGAAGAGGTCAGGAGGAGGACAGATTGGTATTCTGGCTATGCAGCAATGAACAGAACCATATTAAACTGGTGTAGCTGTGCAGCTCATGTCAGCCCAGGTCAAAGCTTTGTCATAAATGTTTCTGTTTCCTTGTATTCAGAGATGGGCTCACAGTCTGTAAGTCCTTCCTGCAGCATAACACATCCTACCCAAATCATCCCCCCTCTGAGACCTGCATTACTGACATCAATGACCAGAAATAATCATCATCAGAAGAGCAGGACCATGATTCAGAATTTTTACTCATTAGTTGAGGATCTTGTTGCCAACTGTTGGGAACCTTATCAGCTTTCTCTCTCACTCATGCAGCCCACTTGTGTCAAAATGAAGGCTTTAATAGGGTGTTTTGCATTAAAATGGAGATAAACAGTGTGTTTGCTTGAAGCAGAACAAGACAGAATAAGCCAGATCTTCAGCTGATATACATTTGTCACAGCTCTATAAAGATAATGAAGCTATACTAATTTACATTAGTTAAGAGGCAGAGCTGCTGTCTCTCATACAGACTCCTCTGCAGATCTCCTTCGTGCAGATAAGGAGAGATACTGGTGACGACATGCAGCCCTGACAGCTTCCAGCACATGCCTTGGATAGGTCAGAAACAGTCTGAATCATGCCTCCACTGAAGATCACTGACAGGCAAGAATTATGCGTAAGTAAAAGCTTGAATTCTTATACTTTTCCCTGGACCAGCTCTCGGCACTCTTAGGCAAGGCTGATCTATCTTACCTTTGCCTTTAGGACAAGGAATTTGCATTTTTTTCATGAGTGCTTGGGATTTCTCATGTGCAATTACGAATTATGTGTTACTCCAAATCTAGCTAGGGACCCACTCCATCCTCTCTGGTATTTACCTCTTCCCTTCCTCCTCTTGCCTCTTGATTGTTAGGCACTGGGAGGTTTTTCTTAGCTTCTCTCCTTCCACTTATCTGCTTCCACTTACCTTATCTGCATATATTTCTAGCTGATATCGCTCTGCCTTTTAAACTGACAGAAGAAAATATATTTCTATAATAATTCAAAATATTTTGAATTTTGAGTAAGTGATAAAGGTTGAAGGAATTCCTTATTGTTGCATTATTCTGAAAACACAGCCAGCCATTGGCCTTCAGGAGCCCATGAGGTGAATCTGCAGCACTGGAGATACACCATTTGAGTCACAAGTAGGCAAGTCCCACTTAAATAACAGCTGAAGCACTCAAGTCCTTTTGCAGGCATCCATCGCTGTTTAACTCATGCAGACTAAAAACAAAAGGGACAATAACCAAAGAGAACCATATTTGTCCCTCCTGTTTCCCTCACTAGGGAGTTCATACAGTTTTCATGTCTTGTGACATTATTTTGTGTTCCCATGGATGGGTCCACAGCAACAGTCAGACAGATGGGACAGTGGGAACAGAGACACTCAAAGCCCTGTGACTGCAAAGCTCTAGGATAAGTGATACAAAGCAATGAAAAATTTAGCAGAAACACAGAATTTTTATTCTGTATGATAAAGCAAATTGTATCCCACCCAAACATAATTTCTTTTAAGAAATTTTTTTTTAATGGAAATTTTCTCTGTGTGTGAGTTCATGAGCTGCATGACTGCTGTTTTCTTTCAAAATTCAGTGTGGAAATAACCTGTAGCTGCAGGTACTTTTTTGTCTTTGAGTCCGAGTATCCACCGAGATGTAAGATTCATTTCATTAAGCTCATCAGTGTTAATGCTGTTCAGCTCCATTTAATGAAAACAGTAAATTAGCATGTGTAGTAGTTCTCTTCCACTAACTAATTAATATATGATCAAAGTTCCCATGTTACTACCTAATACATCTTCAAGGAGAGTGACTAGAAAGAGTGACTTAAGGATTATTAAAAATGCATGTTTTTAATGACAGTGACAGGCAGTATATGCTATTTAAGAGATAAAAAAAATAAGAAAATGGTACTGCCCAATAACAAAATCATGTCCAATTCATTTTCTACCCTGGGAGTTTGAGCAGCTATTGTTCTTATGCAGGAACAGTCTTTGAATACATATTTCAATATCATTACATACTTTAGCATACAGATTATCATCCTGAAGTCTGCTCTTATAGTCATTTTTCTCAGTGAACCTTTGACTTCTGATCGTGTGCTTGCATCTAACTGAAGCAGTACTTATACAACTGTCTCTGATGATTGCTAGGCAAGAAAGACTTGAACTACTAGCTGTTTTATGGGAAGTTAAAGTGCAGCATGGTGGATTCTCATCTGTTGTTAACCAGTTGCTCTGTTTAAAACTGAATTAAATTGGGCTGATTTACATCAAAAGATGGGAAAGAAACTGGGCAAGGAAGTACTGAAGGAACTTCTGTCAATGGCAGAGGCACCATAGTGCTCCAGGAGACTTTATCAGGCCACAGCCAGAGCACCCATTTCCAAAGGAAACATTGAATGACCCATGAGGGGAATAAAGGAAAAATCATATGCTTCACCAGTATTGGCTTGTGGATGACTTCAGTCTTCCTAAAAAATCAGCTCTTGACTTTGTCCCCTGTAGTTACATATGCCTACAAAATCTTCAGAGGGAAAAATCAGAGACAGGTGAAAAATGCAAAAGGAACTGAAAATAACCCGTTCTGCTGGAGGAAATATGGAAAAAACCCTCTAAATACAAGCTTACACATCTCCCAGGGCATCTTGTTTTTAAAAGGATGGATTGGTGTGAAGAGAAAGCAACTTTAGTGACTTCGTAGCCAAACTGATCTGCCTAAATTGCAAAAAATCTCTGAACAGGTTTTGCAGTATGCAAGTCACCCAAACACCATACAAGCTGTACAAGACACCAAGTTGCCTAAATGCCATATTTCCTTTGCCTAACAGGTCTGCAGTGGTGACATGCTGCTCATCTGCAAGTAATGAAAAGCCAGAGGTCATAACAACTGTGGTTTCTGAGTTAGCGTATCCCGGGAACCATACTGCTTTTCCAAGACAAACTCATTGCTGGCATCATCCTGCTGCCCATCAGCAGCTTACTCAAATCATGTGGCAAACCACATGGCCCTCACAAAGTGAAGTTTTTCTCAGCAGGAAAATACAGGGGCTCTCTGTGACATAACCTGAGGACTGCTGCGCTCACTGCATTTGTTTAAATTGGTCAGGACTGCCATATCACTGAGCACAAATAGGCCTTGCAGCAACTTAAGAGACTGAACAACATGGTAGACACTTTACGTTAAACCAGAAGTGAACTTCATAAATTCAAAGTTTTTCTTTTATTAACCCAAGCTTGCTTTCTCCTAATTATTTTTTAACAAGTATCTCAGTGTTGTTATAATCCATATGGACAAGCCGAAAATCCTGTCCCATGGACAGATGGAGGAAATGAAGGAGAAATTATTATAAATGCAAACAAAATTATTTAACTGGAGGCTTCCTCATGGTTTTAGGTTCTTGATTTTCTAGTCCATGAAGCGTCTTTCTCCCATATGTGATAGCTCTTATGATAAGGCAGTGCATTTCTTACTTCTCCTTTATCATGTAGCTTTTAACCAAATTTTAAGGTTTTTTGAACTAAATGCAAGAAGATTGTATATATCACAGAATCACAGAATCTTAGGGGTTGGAAGGGACCTCAAGAGATCATCGGGTCCAACCCCCCTGCCAAAGCAGGCTCCCTAGCTCATATTACATAGATAGGTGTCCGGACGAGTCTTGAATATCTCCAGAGAAGGAGACTCCACCACCTCCCTGGGCAGCCTGTCCCAGGGCTCTGTCACCCTCACTGTGAAAAAGTTCTTCCGCATGTCGGTGCGGAACTTCCTATGCTCCAGCTTACAGCCATTGCCCCTTGTCCTGTCCCCACAGACCACTGAAAAGGGGCTGGCCAATTCCCCCTGCATCCCATGTCTAAGATATTTATAAACACTAATTAGGTCCCCCCTAAGTCTTCTTTTCCCCAGGCTGAACAGACCCAGCTCACTCAGCCTTTCCGCATAGGGGGGATGTTCCAGACTCCTAATCAACTTTGTCACCCTTCTCTGGACTCTCTCCAGAAGGTCCCTGTCTTTTTTATACCAGGGAGCCCAGAACTGGACACAGTACTCCAGGTGGGGCCTGACCAAGGCAGAGTAGAGGGGGAGGATCACCTCCTTCGACCTGCTGGACACACTCTTCCTGATGCATCCCAGGATCCCATTGGCTCTCTTGGCCACCAGGGCACACTGCTGGCTCATAGCCAACCTGTCATCAACCAGGACCCCCAGGTCCTTCTCCACAGAGCTCTTTTCCAGCAGGTCATCCCCCAGCCTGTACTGATACAGTCGGTTATTCCTCCCCAGGTGCAAGACTTTACACTTGCTCTTGTTGAATTTCATTAGATTTCTCCCAGCCCAGCTCTCCAGACTGTCCAGGTCTCTCTGGATGGCAGCGCAGTGTTCCTGCGTGTCAGCCACTCCTCCCAGCTTTGTATCATCGGCGTACTTGCTGAGGGTGGATGCTATTCCCTCATCAAGGTCGTCAAGTAAGATATTAAACAGGACTGGACCCAACACCGAGCCCTGGGGAACACCACTAGTCACAGGCCTCCATTCAGATTCTACTCCACTGATCACGACCCTCTGAGCCCGGTCCAACAGCCAGTTCTCAACCCACCTCACTGTCCACTCATCTATCCCTTGTTCCCTCAGCTTCTCTATCAGGATGTTGTGGGAGACAGTATCGAAAGCTTTGCTAAAGTCAAGGTAGATGACATCCACTGCTCTCCCTCCATCCACCCAGTTGGTGATGACATCATAGAAGGCTATGAGATTGGTCGAGCACGATCTCCCCTTGGTGAATCCATGCTGACTACTCCTCATGACCTTCTTCTCTTCCAGTTGTTTGGAGATGGCATCCAAAACAAGCTGTTCCATCACCTTACCAGGGACAGAAGTATATATATATATATATATATATACATAAAAAAGTGAGTCTATGGAAGTATCTCTCAACATCTTGCACATAATTTACATCTTAAAATGAGGAGTATATCATTTTCCTGCCTAGGTGGAATGTGGGGTAGTGCAGTCTCTGCCCCTGCTTTCCAGGTATAGTAATTTTTCCTCTTTATTTTGGATAACTCCAGAAGAACTTTATATTGTGCAGGGCAGCGTTTCCATTTTAAGATGTAGACTTTTTAAGTACTGCGTTGTGTTCATCTGTATGATTTATATTTGTTGAAAGATAAATTTAGTATCTGAGTGATACTTCTCATTGCTGAAGTCTAAAAGGTCTGTTTGTGAAGACTGATACAAATGGAAAAGCACAGGACTGCTTCAGGTTATATATTGGCTTCTCTTTACAAACTTCACTTTGGATTACAACTGAGCAAGAAGCTACACTGAGCTCATATTGTTCTGTATTTTTGGAGAAGATCAATGATACGATGGTAAATGATGTTAAGGAAGACACTTGGTTATCTATGTCCTCCTTTAAATGTTATGCCAAGAAATGCATTTTCCTTTTATTTCTGCCAGGCAGACTCCACTGTTCGTGTAATGGTTTGTATCATGTTCTTTTACTTGCAACTAATATCGCTAGACACGTTAGACTGGCAGCAGCATTTCAGTTTATTTAGCTGTTTTTTTGTGGAACTGCTGGATCAGTTGCCATACAACTGCTGGGACAAAATAAAATATAGGCTTGCCTTTATTTTTCTAGGCGTTGTATTTAAAGTTAGCAAAGGCTTAACAAATTCCCCAAAGCTTTCCTAGATGAGATAAAAACTCTGAGATCCCAGGATTCCCTGCAATGGTGGTGTTTTATCTCCACTCTGTGCAGACCCCTGGCCCCCAGCCTGCATCACCCATAACCTTGTTTGGAACAAAGTCGCTAATTAGTTTACTGTTGCCCTGGGCCCAGGCAGGCAGTGTGTAAGCAATGCTGAAGCCCACTAATAGAGTAGTGGTAAACACAACCTTTCCCTTTACTATTTTTCTTCTTATTTTGCAAGAAATGTTATACAACATGGGGTTCCCAGTTATAATTGAACTACAAGGTCTGCTAGAGAGAAAATGTAGTTGCAAGTGCCTCCCGCCCTTTCCTCCTCCTCATCCTGAGACACATTCCTGGTAAATACAGTCTTGTGCTCTTACATCAAGTTTAACTCTATTAGGTAATTTAAGAGCTGAATACCACAATCGATAATTGTCTCATGGAGAAGAAAACAGGCTCTTAAAAGTTTTCTTCTTCTCTTACTGTTCATTTAGGCTAGTCTAGAGAACTTGTATCCCGACAGCATAATATTGATGGCAATGCTGGTCTTGGGAACTCACAATTGTGTTCTGGTTTTATTATATAAATCACCTTTTCTGTTTGTGGTGGGTTTCGTTTGTTTGCTGGGGTGGGGGAACACTGATTTCCTGTTTATCCCTAGTTACAGGCCTATTTCTTCTGCCCATTTCGTTCTATTTCCTAAGACACTGCAACACTGAACTTTTAAGGTGAGATGCAGATCAGAAGTTTGAATTCTCTTTAGGCATTCTTTTTGCTAAATCTCATTTTAGTACCCTGGTACATAAAGAAGTTGTACTCCTGTTCTGGTCTTACACAGCTAAAGTGATATTTCCTGTTGGGTACTGGACTAGAGGCACCATTGACCTGATTCAGTGTAGTCACCCTTGTGTTATTATTTCTAAAAAAGGGTAAAAGTGTGAGCTCTCTTTTTGTTTTTCACTAGCTTCTTATTGTAGTTTTGCATGGTAGGGTTTCTGGTGGAGAAGGAGGGGGCTGCAGGGGTGGTTTCTCCAAGAAGCAGCCAGAAGCTCTCTGCATGCCCCAGAGCAAACACTAGACAGCAAACACCAGCCAGCTCAAGGCTGGAGTTGATGCTGACCAAGGCCGAGCCCATCAGTGATAGTCACATTTAGACACACGTGGGAATCACATATAGAAGAAAAAAACCCACTGGCAGCCACTTTTTGCCACCAAAGAAGGGAGTGAGAGGATGCAAGAAACTGTGCAGACACTAAGGTCAGGGAGGGAGGAAGGGGGAAGGAGGCACTCCAGGCACCAGAGAGAGATTCCCCTGTAGCCTGTGGAGAAGACCATGGTGGAGCAGGTGTCCCCCTGCAGCCCATGGAGAAGGACGAGACCCCACCTGCAGCCCATGGAGAGACCCCACACTGGAGCAAGTGGAGACATACAGAAGATGCTGCGACCCATGTTGGAGCAAACCTCTGCCAGCACTTGCAGCCTGTGGATAGAGATAGAAACACAGATGAGTGAGGGAGATCCACACTGGAGCAGGTTTGCTGGGGGGAGGCTGGTGACCCTGCAGAGACCCAGGCTGGAGCTGTCTGGGCCTGAGAGACAAGAGACATTCTAAGATTTATGACTGTGCTGCATAGCAGTGACTCACGCTGGGGCAGCTGGTGAAGAGCTGAAGCCCTGTGGGAAAGGACTCGCGCTGGAGAAGTTCATGAAGGACTGTCTCCCATGGGTGG
>VZTU01028341.1:237360-253280 GCA_013400835.1 Zapornia atra | reverse complement strand
AAGAGGGTAAAAGGGTTGAGGAATGCCCCCCCCCCCACACCCCTCCCAATAAGAAGGAAAACAGCTCATGAGAAATTGACCAAAATCCCCATTCCCCAGTCTCTGCCCCTTCCTGCGCCAGAAGAGGGGTGGGGTGTGGGGGGGTGGAAGGGAGAGAAATCATAAATTTGATTCTGCAAAGAAGGGAGGGATGGGGGAGGTGCTTTAAGATCTGGTTGTACTTCTCACTAGCCAACTCCGGTTTCACTGGGTGTGCAGTGTAATAAATTAGATAAGTTTCTCTCCTTTATTCTGCACTGAGTCTGTTTTGCCCATGGCGCTAATTGCTGAATGATCTCTCCCTGTCCTTATCTCGACTCCTAAGCATCTCAATAATATCTTTTCTCCCCTGTCCAGCTGAAAAGGGGAGTGATAGAATGGCTTTGGTGGGCATCTGGCCTCCAGCCAGGGTCACACCACCACACGTCTGAAATCACAATGTATTAGACAGGGCATAGGAACCAGGAGATCTATCAGTGGGATGCATGAGTATCTCACTGGCCTATACTGACCTCTATTCACCGAGTTCAGCTTGTGCTTTAGATACTGAAAAAAGACCCTCTTCCCATTCCTATTAGGCTGCATTAAGTTGTCATTTCACCCTTGGTGCCCCAAGATTCCTCTATTCTCTCCAACAAGAGAGCAAGGGAAATTGCTGTTTTGTTCTTCAAAAAGATTTAAAGGAAGCAGGAATTGGTTTTCACTAGACAGATCAGAAGGATGTCAGGTACCCTGCTTCTCCAACATTTCCCATACAAAGTCACCCTATAACTGTAAAAACTGTAATACTACTCAAATTAATGATATATTGAGTGTACTTAAAAGCTTGGGATTGTCTCAGTTCCTGTGCTACCAAGAAAAAAATAAGTAATCAGCTAGTGTGATTTAACTAAGCTCAGATTCTGGAGGTAAATTCAACTCCAAATAAAATAGCTTATTTTCCCTAAGAATGTACTGCTATGCCTTGCTGTTTGCCAATTCTAGCATGGAAGGAGAAAAAAACCCCATGGTATCATTCAGCTTTAATATTTCCCCAGGACCTTGGGTAACACAGCAATATTGGCTCTGAAGGGAAGTGCCCGTTTGTGCCTGTGCCTGCTCTAACCTTGCCTCTAAGCGGGGCAGAAAGCAAAGTCTCCACCGGTGTGGTTCACTGCAGCTTCTTATTCTTGAAATTGAATTTTTTGCCAACTTTGGATACTGATTCAGAGCATCCCAACAGACCACTTAAAAAGCCCCCACCGTTTTCCAAAGAGTCCACCACAGCAGAAGCAAGTCTTCACCAGGCAATTGGGAATAAAATGCTTAAAAGTGGCCACAGAACAAAGCTATCCAGAAGTCATAAACTATATACACAAAGTTTTGCATATAAATATACACACAAACATAGTTTATATCTAAATAACTCAAGTCAGAAGAGGAAAACAAGGCATCACACCCACTCCCAGGACTATGATTACAACCAGAAACTGCATATAGCACAGCTGACATAAAACTATCCAATATACATTAGAACAGGCTGAAGGCTGACTTTTTTTTTATAACACTTGGCAAAGCTCAAAGAGAAGTTGTTTGGCACCACGGAGGACAGCCATGGTCATCCACCCATTGTCCTGACTCCCTCTATCTGGGGAAAACTCAAGCACTGTTCCAGATGGAGAGTTGGGAGTGGTTTGGTTTGTAGGGCATGAACAAAACATAGCAACTTTAGCTGTCCTGCTTTTGGTAATAAGCAGCCCTAGAGGTGCAACTTCTTGTCTCAGGCCTCTGCGCTCAGGCACGTGGATGCCCAGAGCTCGCTCCTCATCAGGAGACCCTCAGTCACCCAGGTGTTAGATGAGTCCAAGCTGTAATGTGGAGTCCCTGCAGACTGCCTGTTTTTCTAGATCATTTATTGCCTGCACGTCCTCACTTCTGAGAACTTCCATGTACCTTTCTGATAAACTCTTTTTTTTGTTTAATATTAAAACTGCTTTCATACAGCCTTTAATAATAAAGCTATGAGGTAGAACTCTTTTACAGGTTTTTTCCTATCTTTTTACCAGGTCATGTTTATGTATGAAGCAAATTATAATATTCAATAACTTTACAATCCTATGAGGTTTTATAAATATTTAAAACTGTTGCACTCTGTTTAAAATTTCCCATGCATTAGAAATGTGAAAGACTGTAAATTAAATTTATATTGCATGTTTGAATATTGGATGTCAGAATACTCCAAAGTTATTTGTACTAAAGCAAAAGAAATAAACTACCTAATACAAATACAGTGATTTGCCTTGACATAGTTTCTTGATTCATTGGCAGTTTATACAACTACAGAAAAAAGATGACATACATTTCAAATTGTTTGGGAAAGTTAACAGGTCAAAATTGTAATTTGTAAAGCTAAATAAACTGATGCTAGGTATGGAACAATATCAGATCTTGATGTTATTTCTTTTTCTTTTTTTTTTCCCCTTTGGCTTCTGTTTCTTATTTCCTTGCATTATGGATCTCTTTTCTCTGTACCTTGTAAGGTAACCAAGTCACCTAGGTAATACAATATGTGTATGTCACCTGGGAATACAATATGTGCTTATTTCTATCCAGACTGTCTCTCATCCAAATCATATTTCATTTGCTTCAATTTTCTGTCGTTGTAAACAGAAATTAAGAGATCTCCTACACAGTCTTCAAGAAGTGTCCTAGCTATTGCCATCTCACATTAATGAAAATTGTAGTCAATACAATTAACAGAAAAAGGAAACAAAGAAAAAACACAGTTTGAGGTTTCTTAAACTATGTCCTTAATTTCTCTTCTGTTTCTTACTTATTTTAGCACAGTCTTCAAAATAATTCTGATATTTTCAAACATAGTGGGGAAAAGCATTGTTCAGCTTTTCCAGTTACTCAGGTTCTAAAGTTTCCTCTTTTCAGCTCCTCTCAATCAACAATCAGGAAAGAAACTGGGAATTTTATTTCCTTGTTGTTGTTATTACTTATTTCTTTTTTTAAAAAAAATAAATCTGCGTAGCCAAAGTATGTGCAGGCTGGAGGACTCATGATAACCAGCAATGCAATTAATGATTCTGAAAAAAGGCTAGGACTCTAGATAATTCATGTAGATTCAAGATTCAAGACACTGCCTGGTTTAGCTTCCTTGCTGCAGAAGTCAGAGCACTTCACAAGCTGCCTTATACTGAGCCACACGGCTCTAATTTAAAGCAGTCTTTCAGAAGGCATCCACTACTGATGAGGAGGCATCTAGGGATAGAGAAACCATCTGTAAGTTGCCCTTTCTGTTTAAAAACACAGAGACATTTTGGTCAAAATTTGTCTAATTTGGGTATTGGTTGGTTTGGGGGTTTTTCCTATGGTTTTCTCTTAGGAGATTAGTACCCTTACTATTTTATTACTGTGATGGTAATCAAGTTGTCTCTCATCTTTCTCCATTATGGGCTGAACAGACTGCCCTCTGAAGCATGGCCAAGGGGTGAAATACAGAGTATGAAGCCAAGACAGAGGTATTCAGCACAGAAAAGGTGGGTAGAAATACACTGGCAGCCACGTGGTGCATGGGTATGGTGCGGGGAGTGCAGAGAAGAGGTCACAAAAGTGAGTGGTTAATCACAGGCTTTGGGAAGCAGAGACTCAACTGACTACACCCCTGCAAGTCATGTGTGTGGTGTTTGGGTCACAGCTCCTTCACTGCAGAAGTGCAGCTCAGAAGTGATGCTCAGAGTTATGAATTAATTAACCCTGGATGGAAGTCCTTAAGGAAGTTGCCAAGTACCTTAGGTCTTGCTTTGCTACAGTAGTAAGTAAAGGCAAATTAGAATAGACAAAATGGGAGTAATTAAGATAAAGTGCTGGAGAATTTAATGGAAAAGTACTGTGTATTTCAGAAACACTATTGCTGCTACCTACTAGGCGCTAATATTGATATGATTGTGAGAGGCTAAAAGTGATCGTTAATCACCTGTCCTGTAAGAATACTGATGTCCATTAAAGAAATGACCCCGGTTCATAAGGGAAACACCACATCCAAAAATCAGCACTCAAAAAAAGAGAGTTTGAATTTATTTGACTATCAGAAGCATGACTGGGAAAAGGTAGTTAAGAATGAGTTATGGCTTCATTCCACATACTACAGCCTGTAGCAGCGGATATTTTAATAAACTTCACTAGGAAGAAAATAAAATGGATTCTGTGAAAATACCTGAGGTGTTTTGAAGACACTGGGAACCAAGGAAATGCATTTTATGGCAAGCATCCCTATAATGCAGAGAAGCAGGGGACAGGTAAGTATGTAATGAATATAGAACAGGCTGGGAGGAATAAGTGCTGTGTGCCTTGAAATGTAAAACAACCGAAGTATACTTTTTCAGTACAATGGTGAGTAGTAGTATATATTTATTAGCTGCAGAGTAACTGAACTCCCTATCATGTTAAATGCAACCCCCTGAAGGAATAAAATGTTTTGATTGAAAAGAAATGGGGCCTTCACACAGTGCATTCAAGTCCATTAACAACCAGTTTGCTCCTAAATTGCCTTGTAGGGGTGCTGTATAAGTGTCCCTGCTGCCTCAACAGGTGAGTGGGGAGGGTGGTGGGAGGGGAGGAGGTGCCATGGAAAGGTGGTGGCAGGGGAAAGGCTGTAACAGGAAGATGTCAGCTCGCCCTGCAAAGCCATGTACCAGACCACTGCTTGTTGCTGCTGCACCAGGGGCAGCATGGGAAGAAACACTGTTTTTAAGGACAGCAGCCTTAGGACAGTGTGGTAGGTCCAGGACTGCCCAGCAAAAAAATCTGTCTTGGGGCTCTTTTGCTGCTAACACACCAGGTTCCTCCCTGCTTCCCTTAATCTCAAACCAGTCCCAAGGAAAGGGTGTTTCCACTTACTGATATGCACTTTGTGTAGCGCCTCACAGGCAAATAGTAGACTAATGTCTTTGCTATGAAGCCTGAATACCATGATACCTGACAAATAAATGCACCAAACAGAGATAGGTATTTCTTTAGCATCCAAAATTCAGTTAATCAGCTTATACAGGTTTTTGAATGTGAAGCAAGAGCAAGGCAAAGTATGGCAAGGCTGCAGGCAGTTCTTCAGCTCTTCTGCAGTGCAGCACTGCTCTAGGCACTTTAACCCATCAGGTACAGAGACGAGCACTCTTCATTAGCTGCTCCCCCAGTTAAGTCCATAACAACATTAACTGGACTGTGCTGGACACTGATTATGTGCTTTTTTTTCCTAGGAGAGTGCAGCATTTTAAAAAGCTGTATGTTGTTCTCATGGAGAGAAATCCTCAGTTAAGAACTTGGTATCTTTACCCACCTCTTCTCCCTGGAAACATAAGCAGCTTCAGTGACAGTTGCTGCTGTTCCTTTCATGAGAGGGGTGGTTTTACTGCTCTGGGGACCAGGATGCTGCAGGAAATAACGATGATATACTGGTGCTACAAGCTCCACGTGAACACGTGCAAAAGGAATATGTAATTTCATTTAAAAAAAAATCTTACTGCACTGACTTTTTCCTTCCCTTCTCATAAGCACAAGCCAAAACTTTTTAGCCTCTCTGTCCATCCTGCTTCTGTGAGTCCACAGGATTTCTTCACTGTTCTTTCTTACCTTTCCCGGGCAGCCAAGGGCTCCAGCCTGCTTTTTATCTTCCCACCTAGATGGGAACCCTTAGTGGTTTGAGTCTTGGGTGTAGGCTGTCCCTGTATCTCTAGCTGCCCTGAAAAACTGCACATAGCTCTGCTGGGATGTCCATGACCTGCTTATCTGGGTGCCATCAATTCGAGCAGCTCTTAAAAGCCCTTCTCCTGTTTCTTCTGGTGCTCCCACATCCAGATCTCCCCACAAAATCTCTGTTCATGCCACCTTAATGTGTCTGTTACAGTCCTCAAAAATTCTAAACAAAGCTCTTCAATGACACATGTCCTCACCGCCACCACTCTGCACAATTATGAAGGGAAATGAAAGCTCAGATCCAGTCTTACCCATCCTTGCAATTCCTAATAGTTCAGAATGTATCATTCAGCATCTGCCTTTGCAAAACAATTCAAGTTGTTAACAATTTGAAATGAAAAATACCTCAGGAAAAATATTAAACTGCAATGAATATATAGCGAGAGGAAGCAGAAAACATCTGGGTTCAATGAGCTACTTCATTTACATCTTTGTTCTGTTACATGTTACAGTGATTCTTCAAAAAAGCTTCGGTTCAATATTTTCCATTATTACTCTTACCCCAGGCAGATGGATGCATCTCCACGGGGTTTTTTAGAGCTGTTTGCTTTTGTTGTTGTTAATTTTGAAACAGAGATTAATGTAGTTTTCTCTAAGTTTTCTCAGCCAGAAAAAAAAGCACTGCAGTGCATAACTGGAACGCATCTTTAGCAATCCAAACAGAACTCAAAAAGCAGAAGCTGCAGCCTGGCTCATTAGCAATTTTTGTGTAAATATAATGTTGATACGTAAAGGAAAATGAACTCAAACTTTTCAAGACTCTGTGAGTTAAACAAATCGAGTAGACTCACTAGATTAGCAATATTAAAATGTGGTTAATAAAAGAGTATTCAGATGGAGTGTTTTAGTTTTAACTGGTGCCATTCCCATATACATTTACATACTTATAGCTTCTCTGCTAGTATTTCTTCCTGCCATGTTCCTGTGCCATAACAGAAGACGGTTTCTGAAATGTAATAATAGCACAGAGCCTCTACGGCCAGAGCTGAATCTTCTCTGGGTAGCACTGTAGGGTGTTTGACGTTAATTTAGAATGCAGTGTCATTTCCCAGGAGTTACGGGTTAATTCTGAAAAAAATTAAATGACCTTCAGATCCATGTTGTATAAACGATCCTCACTCATCCATATTCAAAACAAGACTTGTAAAAGAGGCTTCTTGTAGCTCATATCTGCAAGTGCGATCTCAGGGAAAAATAATTGTGTTCAAAATTGCAGTTATTCAACTAGAGGCAAAATTTTAAAAACGTCCACCTCTTTAAACATATCAGCTTGGATTTGAAATTTATTTTCAACTTCCCAGGTGGTTATCTTTGCCAGTTTTTCAGGAAGCAAAATAATATATATGAACTGGTAGGCACTGGATAATTGAGGCCTCCTATAAAGACAAACTACTGTGTATGTAAACATCTCAGCAGTGCCAGTATAAGTGAGAGTATGCTGAAAAGCATTTTTACTGCATGATAGACCATCTCAGATAATTGTTTCCTATGATTTCATAAGGAACAATGTTATTCCATTTCATGCGATTTAAACATCCACTTTATTCTCTGTTAAAAATGCTTTTTTTGCAAAGTTATAATGCACTTTGAGATACCCTCAGAGAACAGCAGCGCTGCCTTAAGTTTCCTTTAAAAATCTAGCAAACAACCTGAGTTGAAAACATATTACCATTTTATAATGAGATTAAATATTTTCCTTTTGAATGAAGAGAAGAAATTAACAAATTCTTTTTTGCTAGATGAAAATAAACGGATAGTATCTGTTTGGATATATAGGTCCCTCAGCTGTTTAGTGTGGAAACCCTTGATTGTGAGTGGATTTTTCTGTTTCTACTTTTGAAGACTCTCGTCCAGACTCTTTACTCCCACAAAAATGTTCCTCTGACATGATTTTATCTTCTGATAGCACTTTTTCCAGGAGGCAGACTCAGCATTGCAAGTCCCATATGAGAATTTATCCCACTTTTAGGATAGTTTTCTAGATTTTAGCCCATCTGTGCTCCCCAGCAGCTCTGTCTGGCAGCCTGTGAGTCTGCAGCTTCAGAGCCAGCCCATCACATCTGCGCACTGTAATACAGGGAAAATAGGTACATAAAGTAGAAAAGGGCTGTGTTTAGGCTATTTGATACACATCCTAGAACTGCATGCCAGTGCTGACAATAGAGTAATGACATGCCTTGCTGCAGGTCCAGTGGCTGGTGTGCAATCTGTTGTCTGTCCTGGCAGGTCTGCAGTCACTGCCTTTGTCTTCTCATGGGTTCACTCTTTGAAAACAGCAATTTCAATACCAGTAAAGTTTGGTTTTCTGTGTCATGGGCATCAAACAGACCCCAGCAATGTACTCACACTGACATAGAAAAAAAAGAGACGCATGATGTGATATACACCTGGGAATATTTTGTCCTCCTTCCGTAATTTCACAACTGCTAAAACGAGTTTCAAACCTATCCTGCATTCAGCTAATAGTTCAAAATGAAATCACAAATGAAAATTATTTATGATTTTGTTTCTTCTTTTAATGCTTTCCCCTTATGAAAAGGTAAATTATTCTCACTTCTGAGAAAGGTCCCCCACAGCCAAACCAGGCTCTCAGAGGGCTTTCACTATGAGTCTTTCCCTTTTAAGCGACTCTTTTCAGATTCTTCCCATGCTTGAAAATGCATTTGGCTTAGTATGGAGAGGATAGTATTACCTTCAGGACAGTAAGAGCTGGGAGGACGTGTCGGCACCTTCTCTTGTTTTACCAAATGAAACAGTGACTAAATGCAAGCAAATGAGAAAGACAGAATTCCCTGTCTTTGTGGACAGTGCTCTGAGGTGCCTGCTGATTTTCAGTCTACTCAGTCTGAATCAGAACAGAGGTTCAGCCTCTGCTCCATGGATGGGATATGTACCTTAGCCCCAGAAAGACAGGAAGGCTGTGCAGAGGGACCTAGACAGACTGGATTGATGGGCAGAGCCCAACTTTTTACAGGGTTCAACAAGACCGAGTGCTGGGTCCTGCACTTTGGTCACAACAATCCCATGCAATGTTACAGGCTTGGGGCAGAGTGGCTGGAGAGCTGACTGGAGGAAAAGGACCTGGGGGTGTTAGTTGACAGCCAGCTGAACATTAGCTGTTAATGTGCCCAGATGGCCAAGAAGGCCAACAGCATCCTCTCCTGTATCAGGAATAGTGCAACCAGCAGGAGTAGGAAGTGATTATCCCATTATACTCAGCTCTGGTGAGGCGGCATCTCAAGTACTGTGTTCTAGTTTTGGGCTCATCACTACAAGAAGGACATTGAGATGCTGGAGCATGTCCAGAGAAGGGCAATGAAGCAGGTGAAGGATTTGGAGCACAAGCCCTATGAGGAGCAGCTGAGGGAACTGGGGCTTTTTAGTCTTAAGAAAACGAGTCTGAGGGGAGACCTTATTGCTCTCTACAACTAGCTGCAAGGAGGGTGTAGCGAGGTGGGGGTCTGGTCTCTTCTCTCAGGTAACAAGCAATAGGATGAGAGGAAAAGTTTTCAAATCACACCATGGGAGATTTAGGTTAGATATCAGGAAGAATTTCTTTACTGAAAGGGTAGTCAAGTACTGGAACAGGCTGCAGGGGGAAGTGGTGAAGTCACCATTCCTGGAGGTTTTTAAAAGGCTTTTAGATGTTGTGCTTGGGGACATGGTCTAGAGGTAGACTAGGCAGGGTTAGGCTGTGGTTGGACTTGACGAACTTGAAGTTGTCTTCCAGACCAAGTGATTCTATGATTCTATATTTCTTTATCTATACACATGAATGGATCTGAATCCCTCTTTGTTATTCCCAAAGTAATTTTTACTCAGATACCGGCTTCATTTCTCTAGAACCACTTGTTTTCTCTCAGTTAATGGTATGTAGAGAGCAAACGATAAGCTCTTTACTCTGACTTTCCTTAGTATATACTTATGTGTCACAAGTTTTAGCATAATCTATTAGAAAAAAACTATTTATTCTCTAAGACCTGTTCACAGGGAATAGCAGAGGGTCTGAGACTGGGGCATGTGGATTATCTATATGTGTATTTATAAAGAGAGAGAAATTAAATGTGTAGAAGTGGGTTTGAGGTATTTACCCAGGAAAATGTTGGGAAGAACACATGGCAATGAGATTCTGGTGTATATTGCCAGGCAGTAAGCACTGTTTTCCCAAGCAATATGATCTTTCTGTCTTATGCTGGTTCATACTTAAAAGAGTCCTACAGAAAAGTGAGAGAGGGACTGTTCACCAGGTAGCTTAGTGACAGGACAAGGGGTAATGGCTTCAAGATGAAAGAGGGAAGGTTTAGATTAGATGTTAGGAAGAAATTCTTTACTGTGAAGGTGGTAAGGCACTGGAACAGGTTGCCCAGAGAGGCTGTGGAAGCCCCATGACTGGAAGTGTTTCAGGCCAGGTTTGATGAGGCTCTGGGCAACCTGATCTAATGAAGGTGTTCTTGCCCATGGCAAGGGGTTGGAACTAAATGATCTTTGAGGTCCCTTCCAACCCAAACATTCTATAATTCTAAGATTCTATGATTGTTTGAGGCAGAAGCCAGAACTTCTGCCCACTAAGTTGAAAAAACAATTCAAAAGTAGGTAGAAGACAATGGGAGAAAATTCACAACCAAAATTAAATTTGAGACTTCACATCTTCAAAGAACAAGAAAAATCCTGTGGTAGTGGTTCCTTTTGGTTTACTGTTTACTGTTTATCTAAGAAATCATGGGGGGTTATTAGCTTGATTTTTACACCAAAGATAAATGATACATAATTTAAAAGTACATTATTGCCAAGTGCACTGTTAGTCTAATTTACTTACTACATAGTCACACAACCATTATCCCCAAAGTAAGTATTCTAAACCTAGAAAATTCAGAGTTAAGCTTAAATGTAAAAGAAATTGAAAAATGCCAAGGTAAGGCATTGTACAATGTGTGAAGAAAAAAGAGGAAATCTGACAGTGTGAAAAATCTGATAAATTATATTGGGTATTATATTATAACTTCTCTGTGTCTGTGGACATCTGAGATATTTTTCAATTGTACTCTTTATTTTTGTAATTTTGTAACATAATCCTTTTCCAGGAATTGACTTTGTATTCATATTTTTGCATCCTATACTTACACCTGCCATTTGCACCTGCTCCTGCACCTAATTTGACCCTGGTTTTTACCACAAGCCAAATTCCAAATTGTCAATCAAAGAGAAAATTGAATAGAAGAAACACTGCACAGCAAATTTTTCATTCTTCTGAGTAAAAGTTTATTAACCACATTGCTAACTGTGTTGTTCAAACACTGCACAATCTTTTTAAATATTAAAGTTTTTATTCTGCTAACACTAGTTTTCTATATTGAGGTAATTCTCATAAAAGACTTGACATCTCTTTATTAGATAGTGAGTTTCCAATAAGTTTGCCTTAAAGGCTGTAATAATGGTAAAAGTTTAATATGTATTTTTACTGGCAGTGTATCAGACAGATTTTTTTTTTTTAAAATGAGAAGTCTTTATTCACTGGAATGATAAAATGTTCAATGAACCTCTTCTCTGATAGCACCCTGAGGAATTCCACTTCTAGTGTGCTGGAACATAAAGGTAAATCTTTTGTTAGTCTTTAGTTGAGACATGTTACCATGCATTATAATTACATTAATTTGCTGATTTGTTCATTGATTTTAGAGCTATATATCCTTATTGCCTTTTTGCAGTATTTTCAATTCAGGATAGTAGCTTAAAGACAAAATAATAGATATTTCTACTTACATGTGTTATTTCTGCTTGATCTATTGACTCTAATTCTCTGCATAGGTTTTGCCATGAGACCCATCACCTGCCTTGCACTTTCCTAACAACCATAGTAGCAATAACCATGAATTACCATCACTGTAGTAGCCATCCTGGCATCATTTTTTTGCTCATACCAAGAAATCAGGTGTACAGCCATGGACCCTGTTCACTGCAATATTTATTTGATTTATGTGACATCCAGGTTTGCAGAATCACTATTTTTTTCCAGTCCATGGGATTGTGAGAACTGTCTAGCAAGAGTGGATTGAATATTACTGATGCTGTATATAAACAACCCAAAACAACACTCTGAGGAGTGTAAATAAATCTGGAGCTCATTGATCCATATAAAGTGCTAATATTGTAGTATTGTCAATTGTTCAGGAGTCCAGGTTAAGTCATCTCAGTACTCCAGAAATTTTGTCCAAGGCACAGCCACAAATATCCTGCTCAAGATTTACCACACAATTATACAGCACAAGACTCTAAGAGGAGAAATACTTCTGAATACATCAGGATCATTTAGGATGGTGGATGGAACAGAAATTTTGGAGGATGTGGCACAAAACTCATGTGCTTCTCTCACTGACAGCACTGGCTTACATTCCCTTCTCTATCAGTCGAAGGAAAACAGATCTTTGCCTAAAAAGTGTCCTGCTATGTGTTGGGTTCATGCACAGAAAACACACAGGTAGCATCCACACTTTGGACACAGGCACTTTAGAATTTTCTGTGCCAGTGAACATAGAACACTCAGTGTTTTCTAGAGTCCCAAGGGCTGAACGGTAATTTTTTCCATAGTTATTCCCAAAAAAGAAATCCTTCAGTCCTTGTTTGCAGAAGATTCAGGAGTTTTTTCTTTCTCTTTTCTCTATTAATTCTTTAGGCATGACAGAAAGCTGACATCATCACAATTTATATAAACCTATCAGATATAAATTGTTCCAGGGCCAATATCCACCCCATTCACTAGTCTGCTTCTTTGGAAGTGCCCAGCAGCATTTTCCTGGAGAGTGAACGTAAGCATCACAGGTTGTCTCAGTCCCTGCTTCAGTAACCTGTGACTAGTGACTTTGCACTTGTATGCAAGAACATGCAAAGATCACAGAGGATGGAGGGGGAGAGGAAAACACTTGTAAAAAGTGTTTGTTTTTTTGGTATAATTTGGGACAAAAATTTTCAGCTACCTTGACTAATGACAATCACTTGACCTGAAATATTTTTTTTCCGGGTTTCTACCTAGCCCTGAGGGGAAGGAAGACCCGCCCCCCCCTCCCCCAGACCTGCTGGTAACTTCCTGATGCAAGATAAATTCTCCCAAGATGAAGACAGCAATTAGCGCTGCCTGTGCCTTAGCCTTCTCTTCTAGAGACTAAACAAACACAATCACCTTAGCCTCTCTTATCATACCATATCACATGCTCCAGTCCCTAATTAGTTTTGTAGCCCTTCAGTAGCCTCAATCTGTTTGCCGGTCTCCCTGTTGTTCTGGAGGGACCAAAGCAGGACACAATACTCCAGATGTGGTTTCGCAAGTGCTGAATAGATAGGAATAAGCATTTCCCTCAATCCACTGGCTGTGCTCTCTTGCTAGTGCAGACCAGTACATGGTTGACCTTCATTGCTGCAAGGACACACTGCTGGCTCACGTACAGCTCCAGGACACTCAGGATCTTTGCTGCAGAGTGCCTTCATAGACTGTTGTTGCCCAGCCTGTACCATAATGGCCATGTGGAGTCATAGGGAAACAACATCAAGGGCAGAGGAAAAAAAAGACAGACACCAGGAAAGTTGTAACAAGGAGTCTAGGGAGGAGGAATCGTACTGGTATCTGTGAAAGGCTGATCTGTCTGCCAGCCTGTGATGGGTATCAGGAGAACAGCTGCTAAACAGCAATTAAATGAGTATGATGTTGGCTCGAAGTCTTTCACCGCATGAGTCAGGTTTTGGGAGTATGAAACGAGAGGCAAATAGCTGAGATTTTGGACCACTATACCATGTCTTGCAGGAAATGGAAGTTACAATGAGCAGAAAGAGAGAATAGTATCATAGTTAAAGCAGATCTGCTCTGGAGTATTTACTGCCCATGTCTGTAGACACAGTCCCCAGGAAGATAAAGAGTAAATAAAATAACTCTTAACAACTTTTATCTGGATGTTCCATTCCTTAAGTCTTTGATTAAAACTTGTGGTCTCATTTGCAGAAGTTCTAGGAACTCACTGAAACAGCTGAAACCCACTGGACCCGGGTGACTTACTTGGAACAAAGGAGATTTTACTTAATGAGGTCTCTGAAAAATGATATTACAATGAGTCCACCTTATTGCAATAATATCCACAGCTAGAGGACACATTGTTATTTTAAAAGTCTTTGTAGTTTATTTCTGGACCTTCTGCTTGATTGTGCTTATGCCAGAGATTGCTGAGAAGCCTGGCTACAATTTATGAAGCCCTCAGACACTGAAACAAGCACCACACAAAAGCTCATGAGGAAAATAATGACTCTTCAGAGAAATTTTTGAATACTGTATGGAACACATGGAGAGAAGACACTATAAAATACTGAAATTCTGTATATGAGCAAACACAAATCATGTCTTGTGCTGAAGTGGGAAGGGTTCCCCTGTAAAGAAAATGTAATCTTGCACTTATTGTCTATACATAACACATAACCAAAGACTGCCTTGATCTTTGTGTTTTGTATCTATCAAAAACTTAGCCTTTATAGCTGCCTTTTAAGAGGGGCTTTTTTTTGTCTTCTCATTTAATAATTTCTGAAGTGCAGTTATTTAAAGAAGTTTGAATGAGGTTGTTCCTAAAGGCCAACTAATATCAACTAATAAAACTGTATAGAATATAAAATATTCCTTTTTTATAAAATCTATTACATTTGATATTTCTCAGAGCCCGCACTGAATTAATGATATTGAAATATCCTTGCAGAATAGTTACTTAAAGGACAATAAAATATACCCCAGTACAACTGGATTTGGAAAAATCAACCAAAGGCTATAGCCACCAAAGCAGATATAATTCAAAGTGTGAAATTGAGTCCTCAGTACTGCCACTAAACTGTTCATGGAGTTCTGAATGTGTCTGAAATCTCATGTGAAAACTTAACTGCCCCAGGTCTGTCTCAACACACTCAGAAGCACCTCTGCCCAGCTGGTGTGGACATCTGGCTTGTACATATCCTTAAAGGAGTACAGGATTCTTCCAAATATGTATTTGTTTCTGGTTGGTGTTCCATAGCTACCCTAAATCACCACAAAGAGAGATACAGTAGGGAACAAGATGTCTTGTGGTCCCGCTTTTGCCCAGTTTTCTCTTTTACAAAAAACTGTCACCCATGATGGAGAAAGTTCAAGACCTTTCCCTCCTTATCCAGGTTCTCTGTGGTCTGGACATCCGCTCCTCCTGCTCTTAAAAAAATGCTAGTTGGAGCAGCAGCTAGAACTGTATGTTCTCGAATTAGACTGCTGCTACCAGGTGACAGCATGTGCTGGGGTGTGGAGCTGATCTCAGACCCACAGCTGTGCTCTATGCATGAAATAAATACATGTCAGACAGGAAAATCTTAGCCCAAATATTATGTACTAGCTACTGCACTCAAGAAATGGATAGACCTTTTATAGTAAATTACTCATTGTTAGATATCAGATCATTTTCCTGTAAGGGAAAGTTCAAACTATCCCATTACAGAGGCCTGCCTCTCTGTGCTCTCTGAGAAGGCTGAAACCAGACTTAGGTCCTTAGAATGGTCTGGGTTGGAAGAGATCCCAAGGATCATACAGTTCCAACCTCCCGCCACGGACAGGGCCACCAACCTCCAGGGCTGTATCTACACAAGGTTGCCCAGGGCCCCATCCAGCCTGGCCACTACTGGTCCTTATTCAATAGTACCTTATTCTGATAATTCAATGCAGTAAACATCAGCAGTAACCCCATAATAAACTTTAGAAAGTAATATATAATAGTTTGAAATACTTTGAACATGATAGATGCCTCATTAATTTTGGTTTTCTCAGTCATTAAGGCAAAGTGAGGCAGCATGATGCCTTTGGATGTTACTTTGTTCATCTCATTACCCAGGGTGATTGTCATGCCTATATTATTCTTGATCAGTATTTGTCTAACCTATTACTCTTAAAGACTTTCAGAGATGTCTCTCTCAACCTTTCCAGGCCTATACTCAGAATCACAGAATCACAGAATCGTAGGGGTTGGAAGGGACCTCGAGAGATCATCGGGTCCAAACTCCCTGCCTAAGCAGGCTCCCTGTCTCATATTACATAGATAGGTGTCCGGACGAGTCTTGAATATCTCCAGAGAAGGAGACTCCACCACCTCCCTGGGCAGCCT
>VZTU01028341.1:212146-236346 GCA_013400835.1 Zapornia atra | reverse complement strand
ATTTCTTACTCAAAGGGATGCACCTATTCTGTGCTTGGAAGAAGTGCTGTTTGAATGCTAGCCAGTTCTCACAGGCTCCCATTCCTTCAAACAGAGTAGCCCATGGGATAGCCCCTATTAGATTTTGGAGGAGATCAAAGTTAGCTCTTCCAAAATTCAGGGTAGCTATCCTACTTTTTGGTTTATTCCTATGCTTCAATATTCATCCTATGAGATTTTTCTCATCACAGAATCACAGACAGCAGGAATTTGGAAGGGACCTCTGGAGATCATCTAGTCCAACGCCCCTGCTAAAGCAGGATCACCTACAGCCAGTTGCACAGGATTGTGCCCAGGCAGGTTTTGAATATCTCTAAAGAAGGAGACTCCACAACCTCTCTGGTTGGAGAGAGTGCCAGTGCCAGTCTGTCACCCTCACAGTAACGAAGCTTTTCCTGATGTTCAGGAGGAACTTCCTGTGTTCCAGTTTGTCCCCTTGTCTTGTCTCTGAGGTCCATTGAGAAGAATCTGGCCCCATCCTCTTGCCATCCACCCTTCAGGTATTTGTAAGTGTTGATGAGACCTCTTTTCAGTCTTCTCTTCTCCAGGCCAAACAGACCCAGCTTCCTCAGCCTTTCCTCATATGAGAGATGCTCCAGACCCCTCATTATCTTCATAGCCCTCCACTGGACTGTCTCTAGTAGCACCCTGTCTTTCTTGAACTGGGGAGCCCAGAACTGGACACAGCACTCCACATGTGGCCTCATCAGGACAGAGCAGAGGGCGTAGATAACCTCCCTCAACCTACTGGCTGCACTTTTCTTAATGTACCCCACCCTTCAGTTAAGCTCCTTACCTCATATCATATCCACTCAATGACATGGTGCACTGATTATTATTTTTGTTGTGACAGTCTGATACATGTTCTCTAGATTCTTTTGCTCTAGACTAAGCTGCCTAAATCATTCAGCCTTTTTCCACAGGTTACATTTTATTTCTTTGAATTCTTTACAGCTGATCCACATTTTTTTTGGAGCATATTATTAACTGGAACTGGGCAAACTACTCAAGCTGAGGCTGGAAAATACTACTGTTTTTGATATAGCCTGCTGTATTTGATCTGTTATATTCTTGTATGTCTACATGTATGTGTGTGTATATTCTATTAGAGCACTTCCCTTTTTTTCCCAATAGCAAACCTTACAAGGAGTGGCTGAGGGAACTGGGGTTGTTTAGCCTGGAGAATAGGAGCCTGAGGGGAGACCTTATTCCTGCCTACAATTACCTGAAAGGTGATTGTAAAGAGGTGGGTGTTGGTCTCTTCACCCAAGCGACAGGTGACAGGACAAGGGGGAATGGACTCAAGCTGCGCCAGGGCAGGTTCAGATTAGATGTTAGGAAAGGGTTGTTGGACACTGGAACAGGCTGCCCAGGGAGGTGGTTGAGTCACCAACTCTGGATGTATTTAAAAGACGGGTAGAAGAGGTGCTTCGGGCTATGGTTTAGTAGAGGACAGGTACGGTTGGACTCGATGATCTCAGAGGTCTTTTCCAACCTAGTGATTCTGTGATTAGTTTTCAATTGAAGATTCAATATAGACTTTAAATATTTTTCCTTCAGAAGTATTATCCAGTCTTCTCCTGCATGTGCAACCTGCCTATCAATACCATGATACTTTTCACAGGACTTTATTGAAGACCACACAGCGCTACAATTCTTAAGTTCATGATCATCTTAAATTTTAAGCCCATTCTTTCATCTTCTCCCAGGTCAGTGTTGTCTGTAAACTTCATAGATATATTCTGCTGTACAAATCTTTAACAGAAACAATGAGTAGTACTCAAAATTCCACTGGCACATCTTCAATTTTGACAAAGAACCATAAATTAATACTTAATAGCTTTATACTCTCTCATCAAAATCTGAGTATGACATGTAGTGGGTTTTTTTCTTAACTTCTTTTAGGAATATCATGTAAAAGTTTCAAACATTGCTCAAGTGAAGCTAAAACATCTGTTTCTCCGTTAACCGCAAACCTTATTATTCTCTCATGGAGCCCTGAAATCAAAGTTACAAATTATAAACTGGCTGGTTTATAACTTCTTGTCATCATCCAGGTGTCTATAAATTAGTTTGATTATTTGTTACTATGTTTTTCCAGAAACTCTATGCTTGCTGGCACCTAACTCTCCTTTATTCTTTCCTTAAAACAATTGTTTGCTCAATTTCAGTCTTCTGAACCACATCTGTTCTCCATGAACTCGGAAAGTTGTCAGAGGTTTTTGTTTGAGATTGTTTCAGTCAGTTCTCTAAATGCTTTATAATGATTCTCATCAGTCTTAGACAAATTCAAATTATATATAACTTATGTAGATCTCTGAAGTAGAGGGAGAATTTACTCTTCAGTGTGTATGGTGGTAGCTGTCTTTCGCAAATGGTGTTTTTAGTCAAGGCAAATGCAAAAAGACATTAATCACTTCAGTCTTCTCAGCACCCTTTTGCTATCTTTCTCCTTCATGCTTTATTCCCCACCCAGCCCATTGGCGCTGGTGGAATAGCACTCACAGCTTAGTGAAATTTGTTCTATATATGACATCCTACATTAGGGTAACTTGTGCTTGCACCCTCAATGTCATTACTTAAAGGAATAGCCAGCCCTTAACCTTAATTCTTAGGGGTTTTTCTCTTAATTTGCTTCCCCAGTTTTTTGCCTACCAGTTCTTTGAGTTTAATGAAATCTATCTTCTTGAAGTCTGGTATACAGTTTCCAATCAATTGCTCAACTGTAATAGAGAACATGAAAGATACAATGTAAGGACAAAAGGCAATAGGCACAGGTTGTAGCTACACAGAAGGAAAAAAAATTCACAGCTAGAATTCCCACTAAGCACCGGAATAGGTTTTTTAGCGAGATTGTGGAATTTCTACCTGTACAAGACCCTGAGCAACCTAAGGGTGATGAAGCTGGCCCTGCTTTAAGAGGGGTTGGGACTAGGTGACCACCAGAAGTCTGCTAGAGCATACATGATTACAGTACTCTGTGTTGATTTTATCACAATTTTTTTTTCCTCTGAAGTTAAGATTGAACTGATTTTTGTCTTTAACAGGTGAATGTGATCAAGCTATGTAAGCATAACAAAATGATTTAGTAACAACTGATCTCTCATAATTTTCTGACATTTATGCTCTTTTCTACTCAATGCCAGCAGCAGTGCCTGGACTTTTTGTGTCAATTGTTACTACTCATCAGCTGGGCTCCCAACTGTTCTGTGAATAAAATGGGTAGGTTGCATGAATAACAAATATTTGTACATTGCATCACCATGGTTATAAGATGGTGCTTCATGTCTTTGAGACTTGCTCTTATAATTGGTTTTTCTGTTTTTCATACACATCTCATCCTTCTTTTAATTAATTTCCAGTATGATGGTGTCATGCATAAATTGAATGGCAAGAAAAAAGTGCTTTTTTGGTATGTCTGAGGCTTAAGTCTGTTGTATCATAGGCCTAGGGAAAAAAATAATTAGAATCTCTCTGTTAAACAGCTGAGCCAGAGCACTCCCCTCTATCTGTGTAAAGTCAGATATCTTGAAGACCTATCCCTTGGGAGGTACACTGGGAGGTCAGCCCATGCTGTGCCTTGAAGAGATTGTCACTCACACTGTGAGTAAAACCAATTGATTACTTCCTCCAGCTTTGGTACATTTTGTCACAGCACAAAGTGGGTCTGTGAAGTGCTGGGTTTTGCACCTACTTCTTAAAATCTTGAGGCTTAACTGGGTTTACAGTGTTTTCCACCACTTCCATTTCTTGGAGCTGGTCACCGCATCCTTGCTGCAGCCATTTTATTAGGAAAGAACACAAAGTTATGTTTTGGTTCATCCCCCAGAAATCACTCTTGAGCCTTCCTGTGTGCAAAGCCTGCAGCTGGTCTGACTGCTAAATAGCTCTTCCTTTTGTGATAGCTGCTGTGTACCTTTCTGTAAATAAAACAAACTTGGCCAGCATGATCATTGCTTTATAAACCGTTTCGCATGGCTCTCAGCATGTTGTATATGTCCTTTATGATACTAAGCACGCAGAGGGAGCTTCAAAATAATGTATCTGATTATTTATTCTTGAGAGTAATTTCTACTGAACAAGAGAACAGCAATGACTAATATGTCCTGCCAGTTCTTGGCAGGCTGACCAGCTCGGCAAGCTGACCAACCTGTCAAATCCCTTTGTCTCCATCTACCAAACAGAGATGTCTTTCAGAGCCTCTTTTTGAGCACTTTATAAGTCCATCTATTTTCATCAACCCCTTAAATTTTCTTCCGTACCATCTTTCTTTATTTGCCAAGAGCAAAACTGTATTTTTTTCCCAGCTGGACCTCTAGTAAAATGCAAATTAGAATGCACTAACTTTGGGTTGGGTGTGGACATTAAGGGATGAAACACCTTTTCATCACTGAGCCTTCAGACGTATTTTTATTTTGGTAATAATTTCAGAGTGTGTACATATACGAGAATTTTACAAATATTAAGCATTAACATGAAAGGACTTTATGATATATGCTACGTGCCACTTCTGTCTAGGATATGATAATTCAAGTTTTGATATAAACATTCTGCTTATCACTTTGTCTATTGTACTTGTTATGAAGATTATTAGCTTGCAAATCCAACAGCTAGCTCGTCTAATGTCTTATCAACAGTTCACTCAAGTGATTCACATCAGTTCAAATGTCTAACTTCTTTTTTAAAATAATGTTAGGCTTCCTGAATCATTACCTTTATTACGTTCTTTTTAAGCATTCCTACACCCTGCCATGCCTAAAGAATGACTCTGTGCTATATGAACATAGCTGACAATTGTTTCAGTGTAAACAATGTTTAAAAATCATTAATACCTTAAAAAGGAACACCCCTTTTAGAGTTATCCTAGTATAGTGATTTCCAAGTCATGTCACACACATATTTCTAACTTGTTATCCTAGTTATAATATCTCAAACTCCCTTTTCTCTTTTCATAAAAGGCATTGTAAGGATTTCCCCAAAATATTAAGCTTTGTATCTCTATTTTAAGGTAGCAGCATATATTAATTTACAGATGCTAAACACATCACAAAGGCATAAGCAATCAAAATGTTAATGTAGGTCATTGCCATGCACTGAAGTAGATGTCCTTGCACTCCCTTTGCTGATCCTAGTTTGACAGATTCCTGCCTTGCTGCTCACATATATGCAAAGATAAATGATTTTTTTGTTGTTGTTGTTGCGGTCTTTAGGGAAAACACAAGAAGCAGAGGCAAAGGATGTACCCTAATGGAAGCACAGCCTTCGGCACTCACTAGTAATTGTCAGCAACTCTTCAAGTAGCATATGGACTCCCAGAGCTCTGAGTAGTGGATTTTCCTGTGATTCTGTGACAGACCTCTTGAATCACCCTGACACCCTATGTGTTCTTCAGGGTATCAGAATGAATGCAATAGCAGAAAAGAGATATTGAAATAAATACTGAAGAAAAGGTGGTTCATTACAAAGAGGTCATAAAAAGACTTTCAGTGGTGTATAAAGACACAGTCTGGAAAAATTAATTTATTATCCTGTGCATTTGGCAGCCTGGCACATATGCCCTTAAGCGACAGGTTTGGTTGCTTTCTGTAGAAATGATCTCTGGTTATTATTGTTTTTATAATACCTCTTCCAGTGGTTAGTTGAAAGTGCTGTCCATGGGCTATCCATTCTACTAAGATTTCAAATTCATTATGATCATTTTTCAGAACAAGGAAATCCATTTTCTATTACCCAGAAGATGTTAGCTTCATGTGTTTCTGAAAGAGCACAATTGTGGTGGTTGCTGCTGGTGAGTGAGTAATTGACCAGAGAAACTTTCTGTATCCACTTCAGCATGATAAAAAGCTAGTGCTGTTCAAAGGAAACATTATAGGCTTTTTCTTTGTACAGAGAACTCATTCTTTGTCCAGGTAGTATGTGCAAATAATTCCATGCCATTTAGTTGAATAAAAAGACAGATGGCAGAAAAAAGGAGAATACCGTAACAAAGAGAAGGGGGGAAAAAATTACTGTGTAAAATTTAAAAATAATTTTTACTTGGACAGAGTCCCTGAGATAAGAGGAGATAAGAGGTAATAGTCTGATTAGCTGCTCTAAAAGGAAATTGATCTTAAAATTAGTACCACATCCTTAAAAATTTAAAGTAAACAACTTTTTACATCCTACTGAGATGTCTCTGGTATGAGCTGTTATGGCTTGAACTCTTCCTGTTGCCATGCGGTGGGCTGTGCACAAAGCAGGGATGGTGCAGGCCAGCTAGTAGGTTGAAGGGGAGTGTGTGAGGGTGGACAGCCTCCACATCTGAGACTGCGAATCACTACATATGATGCCTCAACATGTTTGTCTGGAGCTCAGTTACATATGCTTCATCTCTGTCACTCTTGTCTTTCCACTTCCACTCTCTCCAGACTGGTAGAGGTGGTGGTAGATAAGGCCACATTTCAGATTGACACGCATCCTCTTAAGTGGTTATTTCAAATTAATCTTGCTATGCTTATTTTCTGACAGTAGAAAGAGAGGAAGGCACGCTGGGGCCTGTGACATGACAAGCATTTCTAGACACCACAAGTAGAGTAAACACGAAGTTGCTAAACAGTATCAAATCCCATAGTCTCAGCCTCTTCATACAGTGAAATGTTCTTTTGCATTTTATGTTTTGCAATTCGTGACTCAGTTTCCTAGACTGGGAGTACTGTTCTTTTCCTTTACATAGTAACTGAGCATAGCAAAACTCAAATGAGCTACTCTACTGCAACATAAGTTCGGTTTCCCTAATTTGTAGTGAAACATTTTGCTGCAATTTAATATTGAATAAACACTGAAGTCCAATGGTTATGTAGAAAAAAGTACTGAGGGAATTTAAACATCATTGAGGAGTATTTTGATAACTCCTTCAACATGAAGGACATTACAACAGGAAATAAAACTGTAAATTAAGTTCCCAAGTGTAAGGCAGAAGGAAAGAACAACAGAAATCCAAACTGCTACTGAATGTGATGCTGAAAGTCTGATTTCAGTTATCTGGTAATTTAGTAAAATCTAGTTAGCATAGATACACCGTAGATTAGATATTAGGGGGAAGTTTTTTACAGAAAGACTGGTAAGATGCTGGAACAGGCTGCCCAGAGAGGTGGTGGATGCCCCATCCCTGGAAGTGTTCAAGGCCAGGTTGGATGGGGCCCTGGGCAACCTTGTGTAGATCCAGACCTGGAGGTTGGTGGCCCTGCCTGTGGCAGGGGGGTTGGAGCTCTATGATCCATGGGGTCTCTTCCAACCCAGACCATTCTATGATTCTATGATTCCTGCAGGTTATGATATCGCTCACAAAATCCATGGAGCTCTTGCAGAGGACACGAGTAAAAGCTTTGTCAGTATGTTTGGTTTGCAATGTTCCCTACTGTCCAATCCACGCCATTCTATGATTGTATGATAAGTGGAAGCCCAAGCTTCAAAAATTTACTTGAGTATTTTTGTATATACTACAAAAGAAATCCACGTGGGTGGAAGTCACATCGTGTCTGTATTTCAGGAAGCATTTAAAACCATACTGCAAAACAGGTTATTCTGCAGAATCTGAGGAAAGGCACCCAGGGCAGATATCAGCCGCATGCAACAAGCCCTGACGTGGGGACAGGTGTCCTCAGGGCCATGGGGCACACACACACACCTCTGCTGAGTCATCTGTGTGTACATGTCCTGCATGAGGTAAAGGGAGGGTTTGTGTACTGCAGCATGCCCTACCATGAGAGAGAATGCAGATTACCTTGACAGGATGGCCTAGATCATCTTCCTATCAGTAGAGACAATCGCATCCCTCCAGCCCACACTTAGCAATGAGGCATTTCCTCAGTCTTTTCATTAAGACACCATAGGATAGATTTAGTCTGCCAAGACACCTGCCTTAGAGCTCCTTTTTTTGTTTTTCTGCTGAGGCAGTCTTCCTTCAGCTGAATGCTGTTTCCTTAAACAGTCAGTGAAATGTGGTTAAGAATTTTAAAGGCCTCCAGGGAGACATTTGTTCTCGGAGCTGGGTTCTGGGTCAGAGTTAGGAAGAGATGAAGCTTCCATTCATGGGTTGTATTGCCAACACTGACTTGCTTGAGTAAATCAATTTCTCTTAGTCTCATTTATCCTATGCAGAATAAGAGAAAATATTACTTGAATCTGTTTGGGGGGCTTTTTTTATCCCTTTATGCAACAAATTATTACTAAGCATTATTACATGTAACTTATTATTACTAAGCATTTTTATGTTTGAAAGACGACAATGATAGCTAAAGGTGGTCAGTGCTATTGCAACACCAACAGATATTCATTCAAAAGCTGTGGTGTTTTTCTTATAGGTCATGTGCAAAAGACAAGCTCTTACAGGTTTGAATACAGGAGAAATATTTTGTCTTTTTTGCTAATTGAATTTGCCACACTGTGTCCGTCTGAACAGATTCAAAGAGCAACATTAAACACTTACTAGATATCCACCTCGTGTTTTGACACCTCACATATACATATCTTTCTATGCTCATTTAATCAAGGTCATGCTTATGCAGATAGTAAAATCTGTCTCTGATAACAGATCTTCTGTATGAGGTATTTTTGTCATTGAATCCATTTTGGATGTAAGAACAACTCCTTTTTTCACTTGTTTTCTTCATAATATGTTTGATTTGAAAAACATTTGGAACTGCCTTCCAAATCAGACATGGTCTGATTGTTCATGCTATTGCTAAGATGATGTAAACATTTACATTACACAAAGGATAAATTAACTGTAACCAACTGTTTCATGCCTTTCTTCCTTAGTGAAAATAGAAAATTCTTGGGGTTCAGCTGTTTGTCACAGTGAATTATAAGCACAGACTACCATGTTTGAAGAGACTCTAATCAAAATGGTGGAAGAACTCTGTCTATAAACTGCTACCCAATAAAAAAATAGTAGTGCACCATTCAGAAATAAGGGTAAGATGTAGAAAAGACAATTACTGGCATCACTAGAGTTTTGATGCTTGAAGCTGGAGCTTTTCAACCTCTTCTGTACCTTGTGTAGCAGAGTATGTAATTACTTTTGACACCATGATGACTTTTACTTAGGGAGTTTGTTACCCCGAGTCCCAAACATATCTTCACATTCAAAGAAAACAGAAGTTTGCTTTCTGATATTCTGATTTCTGCTTATTGGAATACACTATAATGCTTCCTTTGGATGAAGACAACATTCTTCTAGAGAGCAGAAAATTATCATAAGAGAAAGACCTTGTACAGGACTCATAGTGAAATAGCGTATTACTGATTCTGTTGTCATACTCATTTACCATATTACAGCTGTCAGTGAAAGGTAGTCAGAAGTTCATGTTGTAAGCTATGTTTGTAAATGGCGATGCTACCTCATTATTTTCTGGCCTGTCTGCAATTGACCTCTCATTTTGAGCGTGGTGAAAATGCACAGTAGCAGCATACAACATTTCAAACATATTTCAAAGTGCATCTTTGTCACTTCAGTCACTCCTGAGGGCAACAAATGCTGCCTTACTGATTTGTATGCAAGCTGGTCATAAATAATTCTTATCCTTAACACCATGTATTTGAAAAAAGGAGTAAACTTGGTTGTGTATTATCATTGTCAGAACTTTGACAGCGCCCAGATTTGAGCGGAAGCAATGCAAGCAGTAGGAAAGTGGTTGAGACTCTGAGGAGATCATCCTGACTCTGGAGCAGACTGTGATGAAGACTGGCCACATGCTGGTCCCACAATGAAGTCACTGTGCTGTCACTGAAACACTCAGAGGAATGGGCAGTACTAAAATTTACTAGTACTTTGGGTGTGAAATACAGTGCAGAATTGCTACTCACTTATATTTTCACCCTCACACGTGCTGTGTGGTGACATACCTGTTCCAACAGTTATACCCTGACCAACCAGGTGTTTAAAAGTCAGTCTTACAGACCAAATCTGAGCACCTTGGGATGGGCTTTGCCTGCTGCTTTTCCCCTTTTCTTCTGCAAGACAGCTATTCTAAGCTAATCATCTGGTTTCCCACCTACAGACAGCAGAGAGCAAAGAGACTCGCCAGGGGATGATTCATCCTCTCCAAAGATAAGTATCTGACACAGGTGGGTGTTAGTCAAAGTAGAAAATGTGCTGTAAATTCATTTCTGCTGGTATTGTTCACTACTTAAACAGTCCCTTAGGAGGAGAGCTTCTTATCTGATTTATGCTTAGAAGAAAAGACTTTCCCACCCATTGCATTGCTGGAGGATGAGATCTCCTGGATGTTTGTCTGAGTATTGTTTCAGTGTAGTCTGCATAAATGAGGTGAGTGCATGGAGGCAAGGGAGGCCCTTGGGAAAGTCATGAGCAATGAAAAGTAATTTGGGAATATAAGAGAGTATATGTGAGAAGCAGTGATTGCTGAAGCAAAGAAAAAGATTTTTGGGGGAGAAAAATGGTGCAGGAAATCAAACAGAGCAGAGATTAAAGAGCACAAAAGATGTGGCAAAAATAAAGATAACGAATGCAGACGCCGTCGGAAATGGATCACAAATGCAGGATGAAAGCAGTGAGGAAAAAGACGCCTGCAAAACAGGTGATTTGGAACAAGTTATTTACAAAATAAAAAAAGAGAGCTGCTGTCAGCTAAATAAAAAAAGTACTGTTTTATTCCTTCCATTTAAGAATATGCTCCTGACAGAGGCAGATAAAATGGTTGGGAAACATGCCTGTTTGACATTCCCAGACCAGGCTATTAGAAACTTGTGAATTCTGTATTGCCTGAATTATAAGTCAATGAACTCCATTTACCTGTGCTTACGCTATGAATCCCATCACTTGTCCTCAGTATATGGCTATCTAGGGATTTTCCAACATTTTTATAAGCTCCAGCTCTCAAACTAGTATGTGTTAGGAGTGTGAATAGCAGAGGAGCAACATAGAATCATAGAATGGCCTGAGCTGGAAGGGACCTCAAGAGATCATCGAGTCCTATCCCCCTGCCAAAGCAGGTTTGTTGATACCTCAGTACTTTGTTGATACTTCAGCATAAATAAATATACCTCAACAAAAGTGTGGATATCCATCACTTTATGTGGTTGAGGCACTGAGTTTCTCTCAGTTGCATACCAGAGCAAAGGAGGGAACAATCCTTTGTGTCCTTTGTCTTTGATGGTCTTGTTTCCCAGCTAAATGGGAGTAAGAAAAAAATTAAAAAGGAAAGCAAATCTGCTCCCACCAGGAAAAATATTTTCACATTCAGAAAATATTTTTAATTAAAACTGAATAAATCAAAATAATATGAAAGGACCCATGTCCTCTTCATTTCCAGGGAACAGAAACATTTGTTTCTGTTTTACTTAATGCCTCTAGTAGCAGGTAAGTCACTCCTTTAAGGTTCACTCATGATGGGAAAGAGAATTACAAGTTTCTCAATTGTTGTGCATCTATTGTGATTACATATTTCCCTAAAAAGAAAACTGGAAAACAGGGCAGGTGTGATTCTGGCAGCAAAGAGAAAATCAACGTTTTCTCTTCTGTCAGTGTAAAAAGGAAGCAGGAAAAAAAAAAAGGCAAATACTGACAAGTACTGTACTGTTTTGTTTTTTTTTTTTTAAACCTGAATGGCAATTCCAGGTGCAGGTGTGTGTCTGAAAGATCCTGGGACCTCCATCAGCCTGTTTTGCACCTGGACAATTTTATCAGTAACATGGTGATACTCCAGGTGGGATTCAATGCAGGACTACATCATCTGAACTGAAACGATCACATGATGTGTGCATAAGTTACTGTGACTATCGATGAGGGGTTTGGTCAGCCTAGAGAAGGATTCAACTGGCCAGCTATCTGCTTTGGAGCTAGCAGAAGCACCCTTGTATTGGGTGGAGCTCCATTCACCAAAGTGAGAGTTCAACCCCTAATGTGCCTGTTTAAACACCTAGATGTGGAGTTGGATACATTAATCTTGAACTGAATCTTACCCTCCTAGGCTGTGTTATCTTGCTCATGCAGAGAATAAATCTATTTTTTTCCCTTTCCTTCTTTCCTGTTCTTTGTTACCATAAGGATTTGCTTTCTTGGGCGGTAATAAGTACTTAGCCACAGCAGTGTAGATTGACAGTGCAGCAGCTGTCATGTATTAACTCTATGTGTATAGAGAATTTCACTTCAATGTAAACATGGAATAAACAATGGTTCATTAAGACACATCAATGCATTTTTTAAATAAGATGTATCAAAAAACCACTGGGAGTTAGCTCACCCATTTTAAACACATCACTAGTCCTAGCTCTGAAGATCTAAATGATGTTGTTCTAATAGAGAAGTCTTAAGTGCTAAAAGAGATGTCTTAAGGAGACAAGTGACTCTAGTCCTCCAGAGAAATACCTTGCTGTATTTAGGTGTTGCACTTAAGTGTACAGGACTTAGCTGTGTGAGTGCAGTCCCTAGTATTTACTTGAGGAGTCTGGACATCACAAGAGGAAAATTATACCTACAGCACACTTACTGTATTAGCCATAGTACAGAGTTATGTTGCAACTAGATTAGACTAAACTAATTATTCCTAGGCCATCTCTTCCTACCTGTTAACATTGTTCTCAAGACATCATGAGCACCGGCCTGATTACTGCCCTTGGATGCAAATACAATACACAAAAAAGACAACAGTTTGAGCATAGGAGGCTGATGAACCCGGGACCCTTGGGTTCCTGTTCATGTCAGAAGGCACAGAAATGAAACTGCATTCTTCTCTCATGTTAAAAGCAGATCACTTGAAGTCCCTGAATGTCTGTAAGCCATTTTTAAGTATGCTTTAGCTATTGGCTTTGAGCTCTGCTCAAAAAACTCCTCCTTAAGCTAAATGGTCAGCAATGTTTTGTCAAAATGCTGAGAAAAGTGGAAAGTTCTTATCTTTTGTTCCAGTGTGGCAGCTGAGATTTATTCTTACTAAGAAGGAGTACAAGCACAGTCTGTTTTAGAGAAGGAATTTGAGTGCTGGAAGTCTGGCAATGACTCTGGGCTAAAGCTGACCCATGAACCAATAGAAACTTCAAGGATAACATTGATTTCCTTATTCTCACCACTCTTCACTGGGAATGCTTTGTGCTGTTTCTATTACACTTCTGGCATAACAAATCCTTTATTTTAAGATTATGAATCACTTCAGAGAAGAGTACTTAACTGAAAATTGAGCTCCTTTTTCTGCACATCTGAAAGTCCAGCACTTACATATGAGAGTGAGCTCCTTCCCCTACAGAGCAGAATATTAGATCCCCTTAAGACTCTGGCAGCTCGGAGAGAAATGAAAGGCCCCTTTGTAGGTGACTTCCATTCACACACAGTATCTTGCCTAACCAACCTCTGCTATTGGTTCCAGAGGGCATCGGTTCCACATAAGGCTGAGGAAACTGGGTCTCTTTAGCCTGGAGGAGGCTGAGGGGTGACCTCATTAATGTCTATAAATATGTAAAGGGTAAGTGTTAGGAGGATGGATCTAGGCTTTTCTCAGGCAATGGGTGCAAGCTGGAGCATAGGAGATTCCATATCAACAGAAAAAAAACCATTTTCACTGTGAGGGTGACTGAGCGTGGAAACAGACTGCCCAGAGAGGCTGTGGAGTCTCCTTCTCTGGAGACATTCAAAACCCACCTGGACATGTTCCTGGACGTTATCTAGGTGATCCTGCTTTGCCAATGGGCTTGGAATAGATGATTTTTCAAGGTCCCTTCCAACCCTGATCATTCTGTGATTCTGTGATAAGGCAATGAATGTATAACCATGACTGGATATATCATTATGCATGTAGGTTTTCAGATTCTTCCTCATTTCAAAACAGACTCTATTTGTTGGTATAAATTTTATAGCATTATGACAACAGGGGGCTGTTGATCAAAGATATTAGATCCAAAAAAGTGGGATACTCATATATAATCCAGCATCATATAGCTAAGATTTGTCTGAGAAAATCACTCTTCGTACACCTGGTTCGTATCAGTGCCATGACACATTGGAAAAATATTGATAATAAACTCTTGAATTAAGATGCTTGCTAGCAAAGGATGATTTAAATAATATAAACAATTTTAAGAGAAGGACTTTTTAACTCAGATTTGGTCTGATACTTTTGTACATATATTTTATTTCCTAAGAAGAAAATGTTAAATCAATTACTATCCATTCCTACAGGATGTTTTTTGTTCCTTTTTAAACTCCAAATACAGCAGAAAATCTGGAAATTATGTTACAGAAGTAAACACACACAATTTGTGTTCCAAAGGGTTTGTGTCTTACCTATTTTTCCTCTGTAAATAGCAAAGTTGGGTTTCAGAAATCGTAGGAGTATCAAGAAGATCCAGCTTATTACACATTCAAATAAAACAAGACAATACATTATTTCTAAAGAGAATTACCCATAACCCTCCTAATACACCAACTGCAAAGCTCTAAGCATATCCAATTATCTTTCAAGAAATAAGTGACTTGCCCCCACACACATTTTCTAGTCTACCCTGTTCTATTATGTCAAATTCATTCATGAGTTCATTCTTTTAGTTCTGAGCATTTATTGATTAGAATTTTTTTGAGGGAGTTCTTCACAGGGTATATTAAAGAAACTTCTTTTTCCTAAGTTCTTCAGTAAAAACTTCTACATTGATTGTGGTATCATTCCTTAATACATTGTTGTGATGAGTTCTTACTTCTTCTAATATGATCTACCTAGGACACACTAAAAATATTGTATTAAATTCCTCTCTTCCAAAATAATATTAGATCCATCCCTGGTGTAAAATATTTCCTTAGGTGAATGGAAGGTTATATATCCACTTATATATCTTACTGTTATATATCCACTAGTATCTATATTCACTGCAATCTGAAAGAGGAATATAGTCATATGATTCAGTCACTGATTATTAATTTGAAATATATTGATTTCCCTCTTAGATCAATACTCTCATAGCATACACTTTTTAATCTATACGTAAAGCTGATGGTATAATTTGAAAAGAAATATAGGTGCAATTTATTTTTAGATGGGTCTTGAACTTTAGATATTTTATTGTGGCTACCAAAAGAATTTGCCATCATTTTTTCACAAGTTTATCCATTAGTCTTGTTTCCCACACATCGTAAGAGGAAACTGAATATACTATGTTATTTCTTATTTTAATTAAACTTCAAAAGTGGTTTCATATCCTTGTTGCTTTCAGGCAGTGGACCTCAGTGCAAACAATCCAACTGAATTACAAGTTGGTTATATCAAAACACTTCATAATAAGAGAAATGTAATGGAAGTAATCAATTTGTCATACATGTGACTATTTTGCTTGGTTTGCAGTAAAGGGGAGAGTCATCATTCATTACAGATACTAGGAATCACATTTCACAATGTGAACACATTTGCTACAATGTGTTTGTAATCATTGTAATTGATTTAAATGCTTGAATTAACTGAGAACATTCATAGATTTATTCATGAAATGACTGCAAGATAATGCTGGTTAAAATCAGAACATTTTGTTATAGAGCACAAAAGGCCTTAGGAAAGTTTCTGTGATGAACAAATTTGTTTTTTCAACATGCTGTTCTGAATATTTTCAAGGGAAGTTACAGATTCAGGCACATCAAAAGGTGAATATACTATGTCACTTTAGGACATGCTTCACTCCTAAGAAAAATCAGGATTCAAATAAGCTATGAGATAAAATATTTGTCAACACATTGCTATAAATTTCCTTGGGATGCCCCAGGCATCCCCACATTCTAGTAGCAAATTATTTCCAAGAAATTTAATTGTCGTCTTTGAATATTGATAAAGCCTTGAAAACAACAACTGCTGTAACTCTTTGCTGCTATTGCTGTTCCACCTTTTTTCTGGTGCAGACAGAGGGACGCATCTCAGTCTATATGAACCACAAGTATAACTAGGGCTTTGTATTTCTAAACTGGTCCCTTGCCTGGGATTTTCCACAAGGTAGTCACAGGAAGTTGAAAACCAAACTGTCCATCCTTCGTTCTAATAAAACAATAATAAAGGGTATTCATTCTAATAAAACAATACCCTTGTATTGGATGGGGAGAGCAAAAATAATATAAGACTGAAGGTGAAAGCTGAAGAGGCTACAACTTGGGTTCCTTCTCCTAGAACAAGTCCCATATAGGACCAAGAAAACCAAGATGAAGAGGAGAAAGCATCTGTACTCCCAAACTTTAGCTCTTCACAATAGGCAAATAGCTGCTAAGTGAATTCTTCTATATACAGCAGCAAAGGGAGAAAAAAAACCTGGTGTCATTAAAACAAACTATTAAACTTATTAAACTCAACTTATTGACTGTTTAAAATGAGAAACATGATTGTTGGTGTGCAGATCAAAACTTGTCCCTTCTCAATTTCAGCATTGCCACCATGGAAATCTGTTGAGAATTTCTAAGAGATGGCTTAGGAAAGATTCATTGCAAATTCAAACCTGAGGGAGAGGAATAGAAAAACTGAGCCTGGTAGTATCTAGAACCCAGAGGGCTGACAATGTGGAATCAGCCTGCTACAGTAAATTAAACTGTTTTTATTGTTACCCATTGAGGTCACTTACTGATTTTTATTTAGGTAACAGATTGGTTTCCACACAGAATTTTCTCTTTATTTGTGCTGACCAGCTGTTATATTAAAGGGGTTTACTTTGATTTATGAATATTGTCAGGTCATGTTCTGCTCTCCGTTAAACTAATAATATAATTCAATTCCACCTGTATAAATCTGTTCTGCCGATAGATAACCTTTATAGAAATCAGTACAATTGACGGTGGAATTTTGATGTCTAAATGTATTCTGTAGAAATGAAACACCTTTATGCACTTTTTTAATAAACTTTCTAGTTAGGTCTACACCTGCTGGCTGTATGCCTTTGGTATCTATCTCAGGTGTTACAAGGTACTGGATTTGGAAGGCATCAGGTTTTATTTTCTGTGATAATTTCTGTTTTTACGAATCACCAATATTAGTCTGAACATGTTCAGGTAACTAGCTTCATAAAACCCAGTAAAGAAATTGAGAAAGGTTCTAATTTGTATAAATAGCATGTAAATTAATTATCTTTCAGTAGTAGCCCATGTTACTTTCTGATTGCATACCTTTTGATTTATACTTAAGATTCAGTCTTTTCTGTCATCTATTGTCAAAGATATTTTCGTGTGGAGCAACTTTTAAACACTGGTGATAATTTTTAATGTTGAAGATTTTCCAAGATATTTTAGCAAAGCCCTCTGGATTTTATTCTGACTCTGGGGTTTGTTTAAGCTGCCCTAGTGCCCACAGTCCTAATTAAAAAATGTACTGAAACTCAAACTATTAGAGTCTTCTCAAGAGAAGGCTCTCTCTCCTAAGCATTTACGAAAGAACGATTAGAACTGTAACAATATCCATAAAAGTTAGAAGTATCTAAAAAGTCTCTGCAGAGGATTAAGAAAATTCTCAAAACTCAAATTCTCAAAACTCAAATTCTCAAAACTCAAATTCTCAAAACATCAGTGCCAATGCATGGCACTATGAGCTACTCAAAGATATAAAGGCAACTTTTATATTTGCAGCATCTTTCCAGCATGAGACAGTTTTAAGTTTGGAATGTTTCTCAGCCATGTTGAAGTAGGATGTTGAAGTTTCCCAGCTGCACCTCTTCCCCTGAAATACTACTGGGGTACAGCAGTGATTTCTGCTCTAAAATACACACTCACACTAATCTTTAAAATACTTCTGTTCCCTTTTTCGTTCCCTCTGTTAATTCAATCAGTCCTTTACACAGTTCAAAGAAAGGATATCTGTAGATTACTTTTTTCCTAGCTGCGAAATAGGTATCAGTACAAATACTTTTCTCCATAAAAGTATTTTATGGAGGGTTTTTATGGAGTTTTGGGCAATTTCTTGCTTGGATCCACCAGTGGAGATCTTAAAGAATAAATCAAACAGCTCCTACCAGTATTAGCTGAGGTATAGTTAGTCCTGGTTTGGCATGGAGGAGATAGAATTTATTGGCATCTCTAATTTCCTGCCATCGCTGTCTTATTACAGGTCTATGCCCTTAGCTGTACACACTGCCCTTTATATTGCATGCTATTGTTGTTTGTTAATCTCTGATCCTACCTTATTGCTGAATTATGGAGTTCTAATTTTCTAAGGAACTACTCGGTGTGCCAGATTCTTACTTGCAAGGTAAGCTCACATTAGCTGGCACAAAACCAGCACTTGCAGTCTTGCTTCAAAGTTTTGGTTTTAGAAAAGATTTTGCCAGCTCAGCTGCACTGAGCTCAGAATTGAAACCACATAATCCTCCATGCAATAATTTGGGAACTCCCGAGAGTTTCCTGACAGCTGCACATCAATTCTGGATTGACCTGTAGTTCAGAATTCCAGTGGTCTCCAAGTATATGCAAGAATAAATTGGCCATTGCTAAGATTTGTGATCTGAGGTAAATAAAACTTCCTCTCATTATTAGCAGTATCCCAACTTCAGCAGAAGGAAGCTCAGGTACTTCCAGATTTGGATGCAGAGTGAGGGAGCACAGGAACTGTGACAGAGATGGAGGCTCCTTGGCTGGGGGAAGTCACCCCCTCAGCAGGGGTGACACAACTCCTGGATCACAGCAGTAGAATGCAAAATTCTTGCTGTGGATGGATTCCGACTGCACAGGACCAACCTGCTTCATTCCTGACACTGCTATTTAATTAAAGTATATTTTTTTTTAAAAAAAGAAGTAAGCCACATTTTCAGCTGACAGAGCTTGTAAGTCAGGTACAGCCATTCGTGGCTTCAAAATCAGAGTAAGGCCTGATCCATATCCCATGTATTGTCAATGTTGTTAACGAGAAAATGGACTACAGGGGGTCTCATTGCTGAGTTGCACGGAGAGTTAAACTGTTTTTACCACCTTTTGAGTTCAGCCCTGACAAACACATCTTCCTCACAGCTCAAAAAAGACTGACTCTGGTCTTAAAAGAAATACTAAAAAAAATATTTGGAGTACCCCATCACGCTCCAAACTGAGCACCTTAATATTCTTTCATTCTACTCTGTCAGTTTTCCTAGAACACCCTAGTTTTGTAACACTTAACAAAGACCAAACTGCTGTACCTTAATTAGGAGATCAGTTGATGCCATTGCCTCTGCAGAGGAAAACTTGAAGTTTTGATAGGTTGCATTTTCCAGAATCCAATCTCTCTCTTCTGAGGGGAAGCGATTAGTTCTTTAAGTTAGGTTACATCTACCTTAGGAAGTGGTACAGTGCAACAGGACTGCCTCAGCATATGAGGCATTTGGTGTGGAGAACTCTTCATCTACTTTATGTCCTCTGTGATTGCTTTGTTTGTACTAGAGTTAATCAGGATTTCTGGTCCAAGCACGCCCATGGTGCACAAAGGTTGAAGGATGACAGCCTTACCACTGCTCCAGAGACACTCTGAAGGAACAGATTCTGCCTTTTCTGGCTGTCCTTTTCTTAAGGAAGAAGACTTGAGTTATGAGGTTCTGATGGTTTTCTCTGCTATCCTTGCTTTTATCCTCATTTACATGAAGTTCTGGATGCAACAGATAAGCATCCAGAATTCAAAAGAGGGGAAGGCAGAAATACCACTGTCCATGAGATGGCCAGCAAAGGGTGCAAAATTTGTGAATGTGTAAGTTCACTGTGAAGACCTTGTACTGTGATTCAACTCTCAGCCAATTTAACTTTGGGGACCACCCATAAATGCAAATGAATGGCCATCACACTATGAAGTCTTGGATACTTCACCTCCTAGCATTTGGTAGACAACCACTTTGTAGGAGACCAAGCACACTGAGAGTGAAGTGGTGAAGGAAATTTCCAAAGCCATTCTCCAACAGTGCTTCTTTTGGAGTTATCCAAGAGATCCTCTGTGACACTGAACTTCAGGGGTTCTTGCACTGTATAGACACTGCATATGGGACCTAAGCTTACTGTACTTCCTGAGAACAGGGCATGTTGGACAAATTCATGGACCTTATGGACCACCAAGGCAAATACGGTGTCCTTCTGAGGCTCCAGAGGGAGAAAGAAACAATGTCTGTTTTGTCTGTGGCTCCAGCCAGCAGCAGGGCACAGGCCCAAGCTCTACCTCTTCTTGCTGCCTGCTGCAGAGTTTGTGTGCTCAGTGGGCAGAGAGCTCAATGTTCCCAGCACCTTCCAAAAGTATGCTTGGCCCTCTGCGCCTTCTGCAGACAGGGAACCCACGGGAGTTCCTGTTCAGAGAAGTTGCCCCATTGCAAAAGGGTATAACACCAATGATCCAGAAGTGGCACAGGGAGAAGTGAATGCATATCAGAATATTTCACAGTGTATGCAAATGTCTAATAAAAGATGATAGGTTGCCAATCCAAAAACCCAAGGTGTTTGCTCAGGTGACATTCAATCCACCATCATTTTTGGGCAAGCATGGCTGCTACAGCCCTACTGCCCCTGATCCTCTACGCCCTTTTGGACTTTGCTTGTATGGTGGCACAGATCTGGGACAGCTGTTCCAGCAGCTCCCAGGAAACCTCATGTGCCTAGGCCTGAGACACCTTGAATATCTTAGCTGTTACCTTCCTAGGTAGTTGTGGTGTCCCCTTGGATGCAATCTAGTATGGTCCATATATATGTAGATATTTTTATTTCTGTTCAAGATATGTTTCACTTAATTTAACCTGAAGCAGGAAGTAAGATTTGTGCAGCTTCCAAAACTATTTAGAAGAGTGTCTTTCATACACACATCTCTTTATGCGACAAAAAAACCAATTTCCATTACACTTTTGAGATTTAAAACCAATACAATTCCAATTATTTTTTGTTTTCATGTGTTGCATACAAAATATCAGTGAAGGGCCAGTTTTAAAGAAGTACCCCGAAGTATACAATATGAGACTCTGATGCACACAGGTCTTCACTCTAGAGATACAGTGCTTGCATCTGCTTGATGACTAAAGGTTGATGAGGATCTCCCTATTGTTCCCTACTGACAATTCATCTGATAGCTGTGCAGATGAAGTAAGATATGGCTATAGGGAGCAATGAAGTTCAAGTTACTTTTTTTCACAAATAAAGCATCTTGTGCCTAGGCAGTATCATCCAACCATTTTTGGACCCCATGAACAAGTAAATGCCTACTTTGCACAAGATAGAATGACCTTTTTCAAAATTAATGCACAGTTTTTTGTGAATTTACATTGTGCATAGATCAAATATTGGTTTACCTAAAGGGTGAACTTATATAATTTTATTCCACTCAGCTTTCTTTGGAGCTCCTTAAGACTTGTAAGAAATTGTCTGTGATAACATTTTATAGATAATAAATGTATTAAAATGCAACAAAGTGAGACTGAAAGGTATTTGCTAGGTACACTCTCTAGCCCAGCAAACAATATTAACATGGTCATGTTTCCCTTACTCTGAGAATAGTGTAAAGAACTTCCACTGTCATTTTTATTTCAAAGAAAGTGTGGTTAGTATATTCTTGGTTTTATGGCATCTCTTTAATGTGGCCTTCATTGCCCTTCATGACATTGAATGCCATCTTGCTTCTTTAAAATGAGTGGTTTATGTTGCTTTTCAAAGTAAGCACAATTTTTACTTAAGTGCCACCACTCAGGAAGCAGTGATGGAAGCAAATCTTCATGTTTGTCTTCATAACTAAACAAGGGAGAAAGACTCCCTCTCAAACCCTACTAAAAACAATTTGGGACATCTGTGTAGTACTGTCTCCTGCCCCACAGCTAGCCATGGCTTTGGCTTCGTTGGTATCTTCTAAAGAATAAAAGACTTAAAAGAAAGGGGTTTTCATTTGTAAAGCCATTTTATTCAGCTGGTGAAAGAGAGACTGTCTTGTTCTTTGCAATGTGGGTAACATATCATCAGCCCTTATTGCTTGGAGGAAAGTGAGTTTTTCCTTTGGGGTTTTTCCTTACAATAATTTGATACAAAATAGTTAAACATAGAAATCCCAGATCGCATTAGCTGAATTTATGGGAAAAATTAATGAGAACTTGTCCTGCTAAATTCCACACCTGTATCATACTTAAAATGCTGTTTTCTACTACTTATTTTTGGTACAACAATCAAGAAGCTGCCAATGTGTTAATATGTATGTATACATAACAGTTTAATTCCCAGGACATACATGCATGTGTTGATGACCATCATCTAAATACACTATTTTGAGTGTGTTTGTTTGCTAGTGTTAGTCCCATACGGTTACAAGTATAATTTACTAGGAAATTTTCCCTGCTGTGACTTTCAAAGACATAGTCTTGATGTTAAAAATAGTTTCCCAGCTCCTTTAAAAGAAACCTGAAAGAGCCCAATGATTCTTTTATTTAGAGATATATTATCCTAAAAGCAAATCAACATTTTTTTTTCATTAATTTTTCCACTACAAAGATGGATTCCAGAATAGAAATTTATGTTTGAGTTTATTTACCTCAACATTTTCTTTTGAGGGTGCTTAATACATCAGTTGTAAATTAGTATTTTGCAGAGCTGTTCAGTGCACTTTTAAGTGCTGGAATGAAACAAATAAAAACTGGGAAACTTGTATAGTGACACTGGATAACTAAGTGTCTCATAAGGAAAAAGAAGCAGCTAATAAAATAATCAGCTGACATGCATAAGCTAATGAAAACAGAAATATTTTTGCATTTTGACCCCGGAAAAGTCATGGAGGTTGTTGCTAAAATGTTTCTGCAAAATAACTAACCAGGTGTAAATAACACAGAATGGAGTTTTTACTCTTGTTCAGTACCTTTTTCTATTTTTTTAAAATTTGCATTTATCTTCTGGCCTAATTACAGGCAGCTTCCCTGAGCTTTGACCTTATTCTTGCCATTTTTTCTCTGTATCTAGCAAAAATCTGTAAGCATCAAAGGTAGGTTTTCTCACACAAAGGTGCTTCAACAGAACTCATAGTTTAAGACCCAGACTGCAAACTAAAGCACGCCCAAAAGAAGTGAGGCACATTTGCTAATTTGGTGAGCAAAGTTACTTCAAAACTTGAATTAAATCAGTCTGGGACATTGTCCCAACTATTTTGTTTGGAAACACTCTGTGGAGATGGAATTAATCCTAGATGGAAAGTTAAACAACAGCATCCCTTAACAGTGCTCAATGAATATTGACCCTCCCTCTTGCTTTCCTCTAGTAAAAGTGAAAAATCATCCTCTGATTCTCCCATCAGAACTATAAAATACAATTCTTCCTGGCTGCAAAGACAGGAATACAAAGCATTCCTTCAAACATCAGCTGTATAATGAAAATAAGGACAAAGAAGCAGAGTATAGCCATATCTAGATGGTGCTTTATAGCTTTAAACGGCAATAAGGAAGAGTAGACAAAGCTATTAGCACCACTCAGAATATTTCAAATCATCCGAATGTGTCAGAAATAAAGGCATATGTTTTAATTTTAAAATGTCCCCTTTTTTTCTGAGTTCCTCTGTATGTAATCATAAATTTTCATTGGTGGTGCAACTTGGATGCACTTGTGCATTAAAGTTGTATATGGAATGGTTCAAACACTCAAGTATCAAACACACAAGTTAAATTCTCCATTTTCAGTGCCCAGACAATGCACATTCTTATACTCTGAGCCTGAAATGGAAGACAGCAGCTGCTTTTGATGATATCCATTGCGAATCTGACAGATGGTGATGAACAATGTGAAATCAGTGTTTCCCAAAAACATTTTATAATTGAGGATCTTAACTGCCTGATTTGCCACCAGCACTCCAGTAAAAACATGTAGATTTATGCTGTAATAGTAGAGTTGGTCTTTCTGAGATGTAATTCATTACATTCTTTCTTTCAGTGGTGTGTTGGAGTGGCTGACGTCTCTAGCATAGACTGGAGATAAGTGATACTGGCATTGTTCTTAGAGATACGTGTAGGATATAGAAACAGAACAAATTTCTTTAAAAAAAAAATTGTCAGCAGAATTTTGCTGCCTTGCCTGGGGTTTTATGAAATTTTACTTGCTTGTTTCTTTCACCTTGGCTGTCTCAATTCATGCCACCCTGCCTTTTTCACTTAGTCTCAGTATAAATGAATCCTTCAAGGATGCTTCTAACACTCTCAGCGGTACAGGGCAGAAGAATTTTTCCAACATTTCTGAAATGTGCTCTGAGGTGTCAAAACCAATCACC
>VZTU01028341.1:183472-212141 GCA_013400835.1 Zapornia atra | reverse complement strand
CAAAACCAATCCCCTGCCCATGACATGGATTCCCACTTCCTTACTAAGCATTTTGTCAGTGTTGAATACCTTAAAAAGAGGTGGCCTTTCCACGCTTTTAATACTACATTGGGCAAAAATTATATCACCCAAAATATAAATAAAAAAGAATGAACAATTTACTTACAATTTAGTCTTACGGTTAAGAGCATTTACTTAGTCTGCTCATTGAAGAGCACCAGATTGGTCTCGTGCAAGTGGAATTAAGCACTTGGAATACCTCCTGCAGGATGATCTTTTCTGTTCTTGGCATGGATATTGAGATTATAAAGAGCAGGGTACTTTGAACAGAGAATAATGCATTTTCTTTTTTTCACATTCCTGACCATTAAAGCTTGTATCTTGCTTAGATCCTGGTTATAACAGTGCTGGAACACAAAAGATGGGGGAATGCCAACTTTTTTTTGGTGAATTAGGCAGAGGAAGTGAGAGGCAACATTACGTAGAAGACATTCTTTTCATATCAATGTGTCTAGTTATTTCTGTTGTGCTCACCTCATAAACAGATGTTGAAAATCAGGAAGTGTTTAAAAAAAATCGTTTAAGGCTTCAGTAACTTGTGCCGCATCAAGACCCCAAAGCAGCACAATCTATTTAACTTGTGAAAGAGTCAGTTGTTTTCTGCACAGGGAGGTTTTTCATCATCTGGCAGAAAATATTTTCATAAAGTTCGCTGGTAATGAGTGGATGCTGGATAAAATCAGCTTGAAATTAAAGTTCAGGTTTGGAAATTAATGTTTAGGTTTGTAGGCAGGTAGCTGCTGCAACAGCTCAATAAGAAGTATGATAAATATCATTGGTCTTAGTAAGTCTCAACTTCAGATGTTTCTTTGAGGTTTGTGATATAAACAAACAAAGCTGAAGGAGGAATTACTTGAATGAAGTCCTGTATCTGTATTGTGTAGTATATCAGACGGGAGAACATTATCTGTCCCTTCTGGACCTAAAATATATGAACCTAGAATTAGAATATTTAAGGGGCTGGTTTTAACATAAATCACAGGTCTTTAACACAGTTGTGGCAGGATGAAATGTCCTTTAAGTGAGAATAAATGTAATTTATGGACACTTAAAAGGCACTTTACACTGCCTGAGTAGTGTGAAGAGGCCTTGTTACAGTGACAATAAATCCACAGTTGTTTGGGAATAAAAGCGACCCTCATGATCATCTGGTGTGACTTATGGCAGAATATGAGGTCTAGAGCTTCATACAGTATTTCACACATCAAGCCCACTGACATGCTTGATCTTTTGGAAAAGCATTCTGTTTTATGTCTCCGCATCACCTTCCTGATTCTCTGAGCTCGAAATCTAGCACACCTCTAAATTTCTTTTTCAAAGAGAAGTCTGTTAGATGAAGAGTGGAATATTTCTTGCTGCCTTTGACATTTGCTGACCAACTTTATCTGTTGAATTTTCAGGGAAATGGGAGTAAAAGTAGGTGATCTGCTTTTAAGAGAATGATGGAAAAATGCACTTTATCCAATGCAGTAGTTTTCCTCTGAATAATTCGAATGCATTAGGCTGGATTAGCTTGCTGAAATTTGTCTGATGATATGATGTACAGAGGAACATGTGCTGTTTGGTACTGAATAAAATCTTGCTTTTGTTTGATTTGCAAAGATGTAAAACTGCATTGGAGCTAACAGCAGAAGTGATTTTTAATAACCATTATATCATACTACATTGCCTTACTCTAGGGCATGCTATAGTTTCCTTAAAACATTATCAGTTCAGGATTATGTTCTGTCCTAGTACAGTCTAGGGGATCCACTCATCTCCTCCTGAATGTACTTCCCACTCTGTGGGAACTGGATCAGGATCTACAGCTCTAAGGTAAAAACCTGATGCCATTAGATAGGGTCACCAAGGTTTCTCAAAATAAGTTTGCCAGACTTGTCTGGCACAGCTTTCAAGGAAGAAAAGATTAATTTAAGTATAATAATTTAATTTCATTTATTGCAGTTCATTTACTTTCATTGCATCTGTTTTGTACTTCTAATGTGTCTTGTCTCTGCCTACTGGATTCTAAAACATATGCTTTTTTGCAAAAGAAACAGTCTTTACCTGGTATTTAAAAATAAATACTTGCAAGAGACTTGTGAGTGGCAATGCTGGAAACCATAATATCCTGAAAATTTAGTTTCTGGACTGGAGTAACAATGCCTATCTCAGCAATAACATACATTGGGTGTCTACCATCTTCTTTCCTAAAGACAAGGGAAGTTATGAAAAGCTCAGATTTGTTGAGGGAAAGAGTTTTAGTTATAAACTTAATTATCTTTCCTGTTGCCACTGAAAAATGCTGTACATTAACAGGAAAGTAATTTGTGGGAGCAGCACTTTTGCCCATTGCTTTACTATGACAGTGACATTGGTATCTGTGTTTATGGGCAACAAGAGAAAAAGCCGCTTATAATTTTCAGGATAGTATTTGAAAGAAGGAGCTTTTACTGTCTTACAGACCTTCACTGAATATCCTCTTAGTGGCCATGGAAAATACTGAAAGATGAGGGGAAAATATTTCTTATGGGCAAACTAAAAGATCACAGAAGAACAAAGTGGAGTAAGATCTCATCTGAACTGGACATTTTAATTTTTTAATGCATTAATAAATATCAAGTGTGAGATTATCAGGATCCTTGGTTTTCATTTACTAACTAGACTACTTCACCTAGCTGCTTTTTTTATTTATTTGCGTAATCAAGATATTGTTATCAATGTTAGATGTTTGAAACTAGTTTTTCATACCACCTGCTAAAAGAGTAGATAGATATAAAGATAAAAAATGTTCATAGAGAATATATTACACAGAATTTGAAAATCTCAAATGCTAGGTATTATTGATGAAGTTTTGAAGTGTTGCCAAACACTGTTATCACAATGATGTTTATGGATTTAATGCACATACAGGATATTTTGCTTGGGAAAATTCAATAGATCTTGCTGGAAGTTCCTGAATCCTTAATTAGTGGAGTACTTTACAGAGGCTTTTTGGCTGAAGATCTCTATAGCAGAAAAAACTGCAATACACTTCTCAGCAAACCATCATGAACTTTCCTGGAACTGGTCTCAAGTGAAAGAAAGGCACTGTCAGGCACTGCAACACCTCTCACAGTGCACTTCCCATGTTTTTCAGCTGACTGAGTTTGTGTGCTGAAAAAAAAAAACCTTTGCAGAAGTTTTTCCTTTTCTGTCAGTCTCAGGTCTGGTCTGTAATATCTGTAGCTTTTGCATCCTGTCATGGGATACTGGCTCGCATTTTTGCTTGAGCAGTGTGGCTTGCTGGATATTGCTTAGTATGGCATTTCATGTGTACATATGTCAGATAAGCAAACATCAAAAAGTGCAGTCCCTAGCACAAGTTAGAAATATCTCTGTTAGAGAGATAACATGGGAAAAAGATTGTGGTAAGGATAAGAAAGACAGCAGTTGAGTTGTTAAGAATAAATTATTAAGTTGTTTTCACTAGGAAAGCTCCTTCAAAACTGCAAGCAAAAATCTATTTTAATGTTGTAACTAAAATCAAGCGTCAATAACCAACTATGCACTGGAGAAGTTCAGCAGTAGGTTGCTTTCTGCATATTCCCATGTGCAATACAGTTAGTTACTCAGGGTGACTGCCATAGTGATTTATTTATACCTTGCGCATTACATTCATATTTATTACTACAACTTCTTAAATTTACTATTTTTTTCACATACATTCCAGAAAACAAAATTAATTCCTCAAGATTTTATAATCCATGCTACAAATTTGATAAAAACTATTTCATTGAATAGTTCTCAAACATTTGATCATTCTGCAAGAGTAGGCTCAATGCATTCTTTCCCAATCATTGAGTATTCAAAAGATTTTTAGACCTTTATTAAAAACTTCCATCTACTATCATCTATCTTTTCAAGAACTCTTCATACAAGATATATTTGCCTTCTGCATTGAAAAAGAACCCTGCTTCCAACAGCTGAAACTAAGATGAGAAATGATCAAATAAAGCTTGATAAAGTGTAAAGAAAGCATAAAGAATGATGACTGTCTGATGTTTATCCAGAAAATATGTCCTCGGAAAAGTCAAATGGCAATGACTTGTAATTTGTAGTGGTTATGAAATAGCCATACTAATCACTTCTGTAACACCTAAATAGGAAAAATATCTATCTCTATTTGTCTCATAAAACACTCTATCAGACTGCTTGAATGAACATTTTAAAGTGTGACAGAGTAAGACTAACACTAACATTTGTATTATCTTAGTGATTTAAAAATAGGGAGATTTTAAAAATCAGTAAATGCATGCTAGGTTACAGAAGACATCATATGGAAAATGGCACATGTTTTTGGTATATGTTCTGGCTCAAAATGTGACAACGGGTCATCAAAGTAATCAAAATTATATTTCACCTTTTTTTTTAAAATGCATTGCAAGGTTTCTATTTTAATCAGTACAACCTCTTTGCAGTTGGACGTTCATGAGCATATCTTAATTAGAGTTAATGAATGACAAGCAAAAATACATTTCAGATAGTTCTATCAGTTCCTTGGAGGTCTTTGAAGTACTAAATAAGTATATCATTCAACAAAAGAAGGCGTAAAATGAGATGTGTCCCACTTCATAGGATTTTGTAGATTGTTATTTGTATGTTCTCCTTCCTCCTTTCTTGAAAAATGACACAGATCTGATATAGGAACCTTTTGCTAAACCTTGGTGGACTAGTGAGGACACACTGCTGCTGCTCAGTTGACTTGGGGCACAGGTTTGCACCTTGGGGTCCCACAATGGGATGGATCACAGCATTCACAGAAGTGCTAAAAAATGTTAAAGACTTGCAGCTTCTCACCTCTTTTTGATTACATAATCTTACACCTTCCTCAAAGAAATATGTATATGAAATGGACATAAGACTGCTGATAACAGACTTGGGTTTCATCATTATTTTACTCCTTAGGAGTAATTCACAGATTCACTTATAAGCATAGTCTGCAGATATGGGATAAATCTCTAGAATATTTTACAATATGACTGTATAAAGGAATAATGCAGTTAGAGTTAAATTTCTGGCACTTCCTTAGCTTCTGCAAGGTAAAGGTCACATTTGTGTAGCAAAAGCTTTTTCATCTTACACCTGTCTGGGAAATGTCCTGCTGTAGTTTTCTGGTGTCTTTCCTGAGGTTCCTGATGCTGCTGAGATGAGTGAGGATCTCTGTTATGAGAAGTGCGAAGAATTTGTGACTTCTGAGAGAAAGACAGGTCTCAGAAAACTTTGCACTAATTAGGATGAGACTGTCCTGTCCTTTGTCAGTGCACTCCTTTGTCAACCTTTAAATATTTTTCTTCATACCTTAACTTCCCTTTGTGAGATTTTTTATTGTCTGTCTTTGTGGCTTCTTCTCCTTGCAACTCACATGCCAGGAGTTGGGGACAAATGTTTATTGATAACCACTGTTTCATATATATGTTTATGTTACATACATATTGGCAAGAGAAACGCATGTGAAACGAGGGAAGACAAGAGGTGATACCTGACAGATGAAGACAAAATGTCACAATTGCTTTAAATAATCACTGTAATATTTTAAAGGTTGCCCACAAGAACAGGTTCTTTACAGTCATTCAGGTTTTCTGCGTCATCTTTTTAACTGGGAAATAAAACACAGTCTAAGTTTTAGGCTCAGGCGATGGCAGCATCAGATTCTGTAGTATCTGCTCCAGACCCAGGTAGACTTGGACAATTTATCTCTGCTCTGACTATTGATTTAATCTGAGCTAGACATGAGTGGTCGTAGACCAGTTATTTAGCAAGTCTATTTATACTGACTTCCGTACTTAATAGAATTATCTATTTTCCAGTGAGTCCTCGAGAATACAAGCCTAAAAAAAAAGCTGTGCCAGAGTAAATCCTTCTAGTGGTCTTTGTAACTACATTGTCCCTCATTTGTTTTTGCTATTAGAAAGATGGTTGCTTTGTTTTGACATAAGAGAAAAATGTATTTTTTATGTAGCAATAACTATGAAGAATTGGAAGTTTAAAGGAAGAGGCTAGTCTTTCATATTGGATTAAGAAGAAACATACAATTTAATGACAAAGGTGTCAGTATACTGTTGTGGAAAAAATATTTGAGCTATATATATGACTTTTTCCATGGATTTTTTTAATAATCACATACTGAATTGTTCTCATATATTGTATTTTCTTTTCCAAACATGATTATTTCATTAATTATTTCAGGAACCTGCTTTGGCAGAGGGGGTTGTACTCGATGATCTCTTGAAGTCCCTTCCAATCCCTATAATTCTGTGATTCTGTGATTTATCTATGTGAGAACTATCATATATACAGTGATATTATTGTTCTCAAAGAAAAACAGAGCTAAACATGAAAATACAAAAAAATAAATGCCACAAGACTATTAGACTAATGCAATAAACTGTTTTGGAAACACAGCAGACAGAAAAGTGTTAATATTTATAGTCAATTCTGACAGGTCTTGCTTTTACCTTTTATCTGAATACATGTGTTATAATGCAATTTATAAGACTGTTAAGTATCTTGAAATTGAATAAGACACTTTAACACAAAGGCTACATTCTCAGAAATAAACTCTGGTTTGTGACCATACTTCCCTTGCAGAGGTGTCAGCACCTATGTTCTACCTCCGGCGGGGCAGAATGCCTTTTAACTCCTCAGATTTTACTCATGAAGAAATGTCCTTTTTAGCCACTATCTGAATGCATCACACAAGGTTATGATGTTTCCAAGTTATACAATAAGGTAACTCCCTGCCAAAAAAAAATAAAAATCTATGTTCAGTGTCGTTTTAAACTCGTAACAGTGAATCTGAGATGAAGTTCAAAATCTGGGAGACATAATGGCATAAAATTACTTTAAAAAGCTTTTTAAATTTACATTTTGTTATTCTGGTCTGACTTCTGAGAAGTTGGCTGGATGATGGTACTTTCCTGTTTTGCAGCTAGTGTTAAGCCTACCTCTCTGTGTATTTGAATGCACAGTTAAAATATTCAGAGAAGATGAGTAATTTATTATACCTCTGCTGATCTCTCCCCACACAGACAATATTCTCTGTGAAAGCATTTAGTGAAGCCCTAAAATGCTTAAACATAAATAACTAAGTACAAAAGGTTTATCTAGTATAGCACATTTAAGGAATCAATAAAGACCATTAGCTGTTTTAATTAAAAATAGACAATAGATGGCTTTCAAGTAAAAAATTCAACAACTTCACTTATCTCCCCAGACTCGTCCTGCCAGAAGAAACAGTACTTTCAAAATATGAACAATTGAAAACCCATTGATTGCCATTACTACCAAAGAAATGAACCCATGAAATACCAATCAATGCCTGGGTGTCTTCAGGAGATAATCACAATTGTTAAATTCGGTTGTTTGCTTGCTTTCAGTACTATATCATATTTGTTTCTTGTTAGAGTTGCATTGATCTTCCATCACACAACAATTTTTCAATTACTTAGCATGCTGACGGGGATGTCACAATGGATGCAGGCAATTAACCAGTCAACATTGTGAGAGGCATACAATTTACACCATGTCACTTTTTGTAGATAATGTTATTGATGAGGCACGTGTACCTTGAAGCAGAACTATTTAACATTATTTAGGAATTCCCAGACTAGTAAAGTCACATGTTGATTTTGTCACTGTTATTAGTTCACTGCTACTTTAAAGAAGTTGTTTATTTTGCTTTTTAGGAGATAAATATGTGTTTATCCACTATTGACCTAGAAACCTATGAAATATGTTGTTTTCTTTCAGAACAGAGGTATTTATATGAACAGTTTGCATCTTGCTTAAACTTTGCCAAAGATATGGAAGCCCTAAAATCTTGTTATCCCTTCATTAAGATGTTCAAAGGGTTGGCAGGGTTCATTAATGCCATTTCCATACTTCTCAGAGACTTTTGTAATGTAAATAGGAAGTTTCATAAGCATGCACACGCATCACCTACCTTTTTCAATAACTAATCCAGAGATACAATTCCAACTCAGGCAATTCTCTACCTCCAACAGTATAACCACATCTTATCTTCCTTCTTGGAAGTGGACTGAGCCTCTTGCACTCTCTGAATATATCATTAATTAGGAAAAACCACAACAAAGAACACATGGTCAAGAACATGCAATTCATTCAGTGCAGTAACTATGAACAATACTTCTGGTGTATTTCCAAGAGTCATGAAGAAGAACATGCTGAGAAGTCTTAGAAAGTGATGGAGCCTATCTAGGTCTACAAGTTAGACGTGTCAGCTTGGCTTATTTATCTTCCTCTTCCAAGCAGAGTTCCAAACTGACACTCTGCACTCCTGTTCTCTACAAGTTAGCATCTTGGGAGCAAATCCTTTTCTGTCTCCCTTTGTTGCCAGTCCCCAAGCTCCAAATGTTCTCTCCTCTCATATAGTGGTATTAATTCAAAATGAGTGAGAACAGATAAAAATGGGCTCTATGATTCCAAAGACTGTGACGGCTTTGTGCCCAAAAGCATCTGTGAGTTGAGCTGAGCTGAGGGAAGGTGCTGCAACCACAGTGATCCTAAAACCACATCTCAGTTCTTCACCCCAGGAACCCTTCTACATATATTCTAGGTCTCTGTTTAGAAATCTTAATTCAAAAATACGTGCTATTTAACTCCTGGGTGTAGTCAAGCTGTCTCCTGAGGGAAGTTTTCGGCTGTGCATTTGCTGGTGTCCAAGAGACACTAGCTGTGTGAGGAGGCAAAGGATGAGAAATAAGGTTATGGAAGAAGATTCCATTTTTCTTCCCATCCAAAAAAGATAGAGCAGTAAATATGATATTTATTCTTCCCTGTGAGTAACCTTTCAAGTCTTCAAGATGGACTGACTTTTCCATAGCCTTTTTCTGCACATTAGTGTAGCTTCTTTTCAATAGTCCTGTTACTCAGAATATGTATGTATTACCTAAAAAATAACCTGGTGTGCTGAAAGGAGTATGGAAAGTACTCATTTGAGCTGCCTCATACCTCAGAGGTTTTCAGCAGTTTTTCACGTGGTGGTTTTTATGTTTGTATTGTTGGCAGTAGAAGCCTGTCTGAAATAGCTCTTAGCACCCACCTGATTTAAAAGTGTTACTGTAGTGCAAAATCCACTCCTTCAAGTATAGATGTTCTCTCTGCAGTACAAGGTGGAGAGAAAGCACAGGGTATGGTAGAGAGGGTAGAACAAGTTTTGTGCAACAACTCTAAGAAATAATCATGCCCTGATCTTCTAGGCATCTCTTCCCATCTGATCTTTAGCTGGATTTGACCCCACAAAAAATCTTTTTCTCTGTTCATGCCTTCGCAGGCCTGCAGGTCCATGATTGAGTGGTGCAGCACATTGAATAAGAGATTGATTGCTTTAGCAATGACTGCCGTGCTCACAATTCCACTTATTGAACAACCTCTAGTTAAACCAGCATGCTAACATGGTGCTAGTATCATTTAAGCATCATTTGTCATTTGCTCATGTTCTTTTAACACTATGAAATCTGTTCACTCTGCAATTCTGATTGCATATGATGCTTAGCAGAACATTCTTTACAGGTCCTGATTTTAAAAGTCAAGTGCCTATTGACCTTGCTCAACGGAACTACATTATTGTAAATATTATTATAAATATTTACTACTTCTGTAGGTCTCTTAATATATACTACAACCTTCCAGGCTCTGACCTGACAAAGGACAGAAATATATTTTTATCCCCAATTTTACAAAAAAGGAAACTGAAGAATTGAGACGTTTTTTTAGGACAAAGCAAGGGGTAGTACCCAGGGCTCTACAACACAAGCTGCTGTGCCCACAAAAAAATTGACAGGAAAACAACCATAAGGAAACAGCAAAGTAATGAAAGGTTGTTGTTTATTTTCTCTGGTGACTTAAAAGAGGAATGTATTGGAATGAGCAAAGCAAGAATTTTCAATGCTCATCCACTCTAATAGTCTTAGGACCATTTATTTTATGGAACTTTAGCATAATTTCCAGAGCAACAAGGACCAAAATAATTGAAGCTTAGACCTTCACAGATCATCTCACCAAAGAATTTGAATGGCTGATGAACAATTTACCAGTTCATTTGTTTATAGTCTCTTTCTTCCATCTAATGGTCAGAAAAACTACTACTCAAAAATTCCATTAAGTTTTATAATTGCTATTTATTGTCTACCCTGGATCCTTTACTTCTAGCCTCTTCCGTCTCTTGAGTAATTGATCTTCAAAATGCCTCCTTTTGGATTATGTGTTGCTCCAATCCATATCAGAGAGTTGAATTAGTGCAATGTATCATAAAGGAGTTGCTATTCTATTACTTGCTGATGTAACCACCTGACAACAGCATCTAGGGAAGGCTCCAATTTTAAATCGAATGTTTGGTTTCAGTGTTTGATTATTTAAGATTTTTTAAAAATAATTTAATCAGTAAAGTGTCATAGTAAAAGCAATAGATCTTTGGTGGAAGAAGCCTTTCTCCATAAAGTAAAATGGGTCTGTTGGAGCAAGTGCAAAGACGGATCACAAAGATGGTCAGAAGGCTGGAGAAGCTTTCCTATGAGGAAAGGCTAAGACAGTTGGGGTTGTTAATCCTGGAGAAAAGAAGGCTCTGGGGAAACTTTATTATGGCTTTCCAGTGACTTAAAGGGAGCTTATAAAAAAGACAGGGATAGACTTTTTAGTAGGGCCTATAACAGTAGGGGTGACAGTTTTAAACTAAAGTAGGGTAGATTCAGACTAGATATAAGGAAGTCATATTTTATGATGAGGGCGGTTAAACAGTAGAACAGGTTGCTGAGACAGATAGCAGATGCCCCAGCCCTGGAAAAATTCAAGGTCACGTTGGTCAGGGCTCTGAGCAACCTTATCCAGCTGAAGATGTCCTGGCCCAGCTTTGGAGGCTAAATCAAAATAGTATGGATGTGGCCTTATGATGCCACTGCTCTCAGAGCCAGAGAGAAGACCTGTCTACTGTCATAGACCCATGCAGAATTGTCTTAATGTAATATTGCATCTGAGCAGTTTCCAGGCAATCTGAGGAAAAGAAAAGCTGACTCAAAAGAATTGAGAAACAGTGTCAAGAAAAAAGTTTTAAAACAGTGTTCAACATTTTACAAAACTAGTATTCCAGTGTCATATGTTTGTAAAAGCTGATATCTGAACTAATGTATCAATGATTTTAACATTAAAAAATAAGAGTCTGATATGAATGGATATGCTTTTTGCATATTTTTGTATTTATTTCCATACCTTTTTGCATGTGTATTGCACAGGCCAGAGAGAAGGCAACCATAAAAATAAACACACTAGAAGTTCATAGCCAGAGTTCTTTGAAGTCAGGGATCTCCAAACCACTCATTTTTCAATGTGGGATTTGTGGATTGGGTTGGACTGGGGGTTTGGCTTAGAATTACGAGGTGAGCATCATTATTTTGATATGGTCATATTTAGTAAATTCTAGACACAAGCACACACTCCATTGATTGAAATGAATATTTCAAATGTGACTCACCTTGAAATACATAACTGACTTGTTTTAAGTTACCAATGTTATGTTCCCTTTCCTAGTGGTAGTTTACTCTTTGTATCCACTTATGTATCCAATATTCAGTGGTCTGAGGAGGCTTTGTTTGGCAATTCAGGGCTTTTTTTCACCTTGGCTCAAGGAGGTAAATCCCTACTTTGGATGCCCTGAAAAGTAAATTAACTTGTCATTATTCTTCTTCTGTGTCTCTGTTCTTCACAAATAATAAAATAGTCTACTTCTGGCCTGCATCACATTTTTACAAACCAGATACCAGGTTCCTGAAAACAACCAGGAGACAAGATTTCAGCCAAAGCAAGACAGTAATCAGGAGTCACCCATGTTGATGGTGGCAGAGGAGAGGAGACTGTGTGGTACATCTGAGCCAAAGCAGAACACAAAAGTGAATTACAAGTCCTTTACCCTGCTACTGAACATGGAATTAATAACTATAAACTTCCTAAACTTTTCAGTGAGAGGGTATCTGCTTTATTCTAAGTCACACTCAATTTGTATAAACTAGAATTTGAGGGAGGGTTTTATTTACTTATTTTTACATAAACACATCTTTACACTTTTGTTTTGGAATAAGGGTGCAATTAAATGGTTGCCCAATTTCATTAAAACAGAGAGGAAATAACTGTACCCATCCTGATATTGCACAATAGGCATCCTCTGAACCTTGAAAATTTTTAAGAATACTCAAAATTCTGGCTTGGTTGCCTACATTCCCCAAGGAATTTGTAAATTATCACTCGTAAAACAAGAAGTTTATAACTTAAAGTTATTAACCCATAGCAATTTTTAAAAATAAATAAATATAACAAGAAAAGGATAACAAGGATCAAGGATTTCCAAGAACAATAGATCTGTACATGAAATGGTTGTGTCCAACTGGTATCAGCTTCCTGTGCTCCAAGTTAGTTAGAATATTATCTTTCAGCAATTTACTGGTTTATATTGTTCTGTAGTTTCCTATTGTAGACATAAAGAAATAAATCTCTAAGTAGACCCAAATTTAAATAGTATTAGAAGTTTCATTTAAATCCAGTATTTATTATTCTCCTCCTCAACCAGCTGCAGATAACAGTAAAGATAAGAATTAACAAATTCAATCTAAATGTAACTGATATCAATAGGATGCCCAAGTTCCAGTGAGACTGTGAATTAAATCTGTTCATGGGGAAAATACCTAAATAACTTGTGGCAAGTTATTAAGTCTTCCTGTCCCTTGTGGTGTAGTTTCCATAACTCATGGAGTTCATTACAGTGTTTGCATAAATATAGATCATCCATGGAAAGTAATTAATCCTATTGCCTGTTTGGCAGCCTGGGTGTTCTATTCTATCAAATATGCCATATAAATATTAATAGTCCAGGAAAAATGCTTATAGGAAAGGTAACATTACTGATTTTTCTTTAACATGTTACTGTAGTATTTAGCTGCCTTTCTGTCCTTTTTTTTTTTTAAGTAAGCAACTACATGCTTACTGTCAGGGCATAATTAAGGTAGCAAAACCAGGCATTAATAATAATTCATTACATAGTGAGCCTAGTCATAATCCATTGAACTCTGTAAGATACTTTTCATTGATTTCAATGAAAGCAAGGTCAAGCCCATTTAGTTTCTAGATAATTCCTGTAAAGTATCCAGTAAATAATAAAGGAGATTATGAATAACTGGACACTAAGATGAGTTCATTTATCATTAGATTAATATTTTAAATTATCTTGAGTGTAAACAATACTCAAGAAACAAAGCATTGCAGCTTGTCTGAAAAAGACTATGTTGTTAAATAATTAACCCAGATGAACATGAATGAATGATAGTTTATACCAGTAATTCTGGAGCAGCTTAAAGCATTAGGCAATTGTTTTTCAGGAAATTTGCATAAGTAAAATTTATGCTATGTATTTATGCAATAAGTGTTTGTGAAAAGAGCAAACTAAAGATTTTAGATAAAGAATAACCCCATATTTATTTTTAGACTTCTGTGAGAAAATCCCACATTTATCCAAGAATCATAAATTCATCAGAATTTTGCACTGAATGGGTAAAGAAGGACTTCAACTTCATAAGATCATAAAGTAAGATAATGGAATAATAAAAAACTATAAAAATGAACCTTAAGTAGGGGTAAATACAAGAAAAATGGCTGCTTAAAAGACTCCTTAAAGATTGTAAAGATTAACCCCTACAAACTCCCCATGACAAGGGGGTTGGCTTCAGCCCCCAACCTCCCCATGTCTCTTCTGACCTTCTGGTCAACCCCAGAGATCTGACACAACCTCCTCCCGGACAGCACCCACCCAGCAAGTCCCCTGTGGAGGAGTTGAGAAGCAAAGAGGCATTTCCATGCTACTCTCCACATACCCGCACTCTGACTGATTTAAACTAATTTTAAACCAGTAAAACAAGAGGTTTTGAATGTTCCCTTAGGTCAAGTATCTCAGGATGTCATGGACAAGTTCCTCCATTGTAACAGAGAAAACAGAACAGGATACTTGCCTGGTTACAGCTGCCTCAACTTTCAATCATCTAACTGATTATTATGAACAGATAGGAAATAAACTTCGAGGTGTTCAAACTGTGCTGTGGAATTGCAGGGGGAAGTTGACCACACTCCTCAAAGGATGGTCAATGCCAGCACGAGTGAGGCACGGGAAGCAGATGGGGCAGTAGTGTTACAAATGACTGTAACTCTCCACCCCAGGAGGGCTACATCCCCAGCAGGGAAAAAATTATGAGACTCAGACTAGAGCTGAGCAGAGATGTGAAATATAAATGAGGTGTGGCCTGGCGTGAGAATTCACTTACTGGGACTTAATCTGGACAAAACTGTGATACTGGTAGCGGAAGAAACTAAAGATATGTCAAAACATTGGCTCAATTGACATGTTTTTTAACATACTACTCTCCAAAAGAGACCAAACTTCTTCAGCACAGGACAGGATTGAAAGAACTTTTCATTTGATTATTTTTCTCATCTTTCAAGAGAGAGATTTGTCAGGCACAAGACAGAAAAAATAAACCAAAACCAAAAGTCTTATATGTTGCATTCCAAACTCTGATATTTTTCTTGACAATCACAATAAATTTTGCAGAAGTGGCACTTAGAACTAAGCCCCTTGAGTTTTCTCTTTTTTCTTTTTTCTTTTGTTTTTTCTTCTCCCTGACACTCAGTCTACAGTGAGCTGGCTGCATTACTTATTTTTATGTTAAAATGCATGAGAAGTCGTTTAATTTAATTCTTTATTGACTATATTGTATATCAGTAATGCTAAAATGCAGTTCAAAATCTTTATTTTTCAAATACAGGTGCACTGTGGGATCAAATACCTGTAAAAAACATGTAATAAAAATTTCAATTACAGACACCTTTTTGACAGTTTTGCACTGATGTGTGGATGAATCTGACTTCATTCTCCCTTTGGGCACATGAAAGATGTCTTTGGGTTGTGTCCTCAAAAAGTTCACTATACAAATATGTGTATTTGTGTCTTTGCTTGTACTTAACTGTATACCATTTTGCATGCAAGTACAGTAAAAATGTGTTCTCTTCATGACAGATCATCTGAGAATTAGCCATCTCAAAGCCCTGTGGACAATGTTATTGTTTATTATATTCAAATATTCTAAATAGTAATCCAGTTCATGACTATTTAAGTATATCATTGCCAACAATTAGTTCCCATTGGTGTACTTCAATTGCTTTATGAAACATGCATAAAAATTGCATGGATGAGAGGAGGAGTGTTCGATGTGGAAAAAACATCAAAAGCAAGAAAGAATTTCATATCTCTTTGATGTCACTTAGCTTCAGATAGAGAGCATTACAGCTTGCAGGAGTGCTAATTAAAACCAGTAGTTATTTAATTTACTTGATGTGCCTTTAAAATAGCTTGGCATTCCTGAAAAGAGGAAGATCCTGAGTCCATGGACATGGACTTGATTTACAAGTCTTCCTTATTTTCCTATACAGACAAATGTAATGATCTTTCAAAGTAAGAACTGAAAGATTGAGCGGTGCGTACTAATCTTAAGAGCATAACAATTCACACTAGGGAAGAGCCTTTTCTTTTCCTGTCCTCTTTGGGAGATACATGAAGGAGAACTGATTAACCTGAGTGTGATATTGATTATGTTTTCCTTACAATTGTTTCTAACAAAAAATGTATTTTCTAACCTAAAACAAATCTGACACTTACTAACATCACCTTATTAGAGAATGTCTCTAGCAGCTCTGCCTTGCTACTCTTTCCCTAGGTGACACCAGACTCAAATGTACCACACACTTTCTCTAATCCTCTTAAAGAAATATTGTTGTTGGGATTGTGGTGAGAAATTGGGCTGTTCATCACTTGGTTTATATATATTAATTATTATTATTACTACTATAATAATCATCCTTTTTTTGTTTGTCCTATTAAGCTGTTTTTAATCTCAACCCATGAGTTTTCTCACTTTTACTCTTCCAATTCTCTCCCCCATCCTGTCAAGGGTGGGGAGAACATGATGGGCTGCATGGTGCTTAGCTGCCAGCTAGGGCCAAACTACAATGCTTTTGAACCTTGTTCATAAGCAGAAAAATATGGGAGATGTTGTGGAAGACTGAGGCAAAGACATTGAATATGACAAAGTCCTTATCTGCAGTTTCTATCAGTAAATCACCTGTCCCATTCAACAGCAGATGCACATTTTTTGTTTATTCTTTTCCTACAGAGATAGTGGTAGTAGCTCTTGGTGCCCTTACCAGTTTTCCAGATACCATCCCTGCAAGTCTCAGCAATATTATTCCTTTGCAGCCTCTCCTTGCTTTCACTTCCTTCATATTTTTCCAATTTTTTTTTTCTTTTTCCCTTTCACTTTCCCTTTTCACCCCGAATCAGTGTCCTAAGTTCTTCCTTTAACCAGGCTGGTCTCCTGATAACGTCTTCTCAGTTTCTTGAGCATCAGGATGAATCATACTTGTGGTTGGGCAAAGGATGCATTTGAAACTTCCAGGCTTCCTGAGGTCCTTTGAATTTCAGAGCTACACCTCATGGGATCCCATCTACCAGTTATCTGAATAAAAAAAAAAAAAAAAAAGTGACACCATAGTTATAAAAGACAAGACACTGCCTGCAACACCAATCATGATGCAAGGTACATTCACCCTCACTTGAGTCTTTCCCCTTGACCTGAAAGATTAAGGAGGACATCAAGTGAGTCCCTGCATCTCTCTTTCCCAGAGCTCTCTGTAGTCACTCCTGATTTGCTCCATATGCTCCTTGGTAGTGTCATCAGTAGCCACATTGATGAACAACACAGATCAAGGGTTGCACAAGCCTTGGAAGTCTCTGCAACAGTGCAGAACCTGTCCTTCAGAAAATATCAAACCTGCAGTAACAACACACCTGTTCAGTTGATGGTGTGTCCCTGTATTCATCTTCACCAACTACTTCTTCACATTTCTGACTTCCGGTCCAGGCCCAGCTGGTTCTTGGTGCTCCTCTTAATGGAGCTTGATCCTCTCCACTGTCTATAGGCACTTTGCTAATACTATAAATTCAGATATGAGGACAGAGAAGAAGCATTGTTCCTGCTGTCAGAAGTCACCAATCTTCAGCTTTCACCATCTTGAGAGTACTCAGCCACCACTTGTTCAAGCCTCCAGCTGTCCCTCCTTCCTTTCATCATGTAGCTCAGGATGACTGCAAGAATTCTGTGAAGACCCTGCCTCTTATTCATGAGGGAGCTATTTGAGGCTTATCACTTGGAAATTTCTGAAATATCAAGTTGTTCTGAACCATACTGTGCTGCCTCAAGAAAATTGCTTTACATATATTAAGTATATCAGCATAAGCAAAAGCATTTTACTTCAAAATCTGTTTATATCCAAATGCCATCTGCTGCGGGGTGGGTTTTTAATGAAATAAATGTTGATATGCTACAAAGGTCATACTTATTGCTCTATTGATATTTCAGCATGACACCCAATTTTGAAGAGAAATCTCATGCAGAAAGAATTTGTTTTGCTACAGAGACTGGTTGTAAAGTTTAAATGCTCTGTCATAAAATAAAGTTTCTATATCTTAGGTACACTGGAATCAGTGCATTCGTTCATTTTAGGACAGCTCCATGTTAGTGTTACAACACTGGAAGTTATTGATATGAGGAACCTATGGAGACCACAGGAGGAACAAAGCAAACATTTGTGTGGTGGCAGTGATCACTACTCCTTCTACAGCCAATTTCTATGATCCTTATGTTGTATTTTTGGACATCCAAGTAGCAGGTAAGAATTCTTATGAGTCATCTCCCATGATGTCTTATATTACATCAAAATGCATCTTTGCAATGTGTTATGTTATTCTTTCTAGTAGCAGAAGATAATGTTCTGAGAATGTCTTAATGGGAAATGTGAACTTTAACACTTCAGTGTAAACATCTCTGTAAAACACTCATGACAATATCCCTGTTCTACATATTTCTCTCTGACATTATGTGTTGCCATCTGCTAGAGAATGGTTCTGTCACTCATTGCTGGATCTCAGGTAAATAATGAACAAAACACTTCTTTAAAAAAAAGACCAAATAAAAAAACAAGTACTAATGTGGTCTTCTTTTTAGCGTTACTAGTTCTGTCCAAAAGTCAAAGCTCGGGTCAGATAAGCAACAACATTTTTGCGGTTGCAGTTGTTGGGTACAGTATCACAACATTCAAATGTAAGCATCATAGCATCCAAGCAGACTGCCTACGCTCCCCCTGCGCCTGGCAAGCACAGCCTTGTTAAGAAGGTGCTGCAGGATCCCAGCTACCAAGGGGGAAATGCTGAACACAACACTGTATCTTAAAACCTGTCCTGCTTCAGGACCTTAGTGTCATCCCATGCTTTCAGAGAAAGCTGCTTCTGCCAAGGCTTTACAGGTCTCCTCTGCTCCTCAGATGGTGGAAGGTCTAACTATAAATTTGTCCTGTTCTTGCTTCATGCGTCTAATACAAAAATCTGGCTTCTTCTGGGAATAACTTGCTGACAGAAAAGAAGGAGAGAGCATGAGGGACAGGGAGGGGATTGATGCAGAGCCCAGGAATGGGTCAGGGCATTTCCCTAAAGGGAGGCACCCATGGCAGGGTATCAGATTAACAGATATTAAGCTCTGCCATTGAGCTATCACATGGAATGAGATATCACAACGTATCACAAAGGTAGCAAGGACACTGTTTCACAGGAAATCCTGACTGCTGCAAGATGTATCTGGGAGATGGACCTGAGGAAACCTGTCAGTCCACACTCCTCAGGGAGAGAGCACCCACTCCCCCAGATCCACAGACAGCCAAAGTGTCAGGCTAATTCCACACAGTTCAAACTTTGTGTATGTGCAGGTGTGACATGAAGGTGCTCAGGCATAAAGACGTCCAATACTGACAACACTACAGAGCCTGGGAAATTCCATAATTAAGAACCTCAGAACTGGGTTTTGAAGACTGCATTTTTATTAGGCTTCTAAATCACCAGCTTCAATCTCTCTGCAGAAAACGTAGTGGAACAGATAAAAATGAACCCGGAAACATCAGGAGCTAACAGTGGCAGAGCCTAGCCTTTTAAGACACAGTTTTCAGATGCTCAGAGCTCATTTTTTTCTTTTTTTTTTTTTTTTTAATGGAGTGAAGCCTCTGCTGTAAAAGAGGATTAACCTGAAGAAAATCTGCATGGTTTAGAGACAGCTTCATAACACAAATATGCCAAGCGGCATTCACAGAACCACTAAGTTGGAAAAGACCTTTAAGATCATCAAGTCCAACCATCCCTGTCCTATGCTAAACCATATCTCTAAGTAGCTGATCTATCCTTTTTTAAACATATCCAGGGATGGTGACTCAACCCCCTCCCTGGGCAGCCTGTTCCAGGCCCTGACAACTCTTTCAGTGAAAATTTTTTTCCTAACATCTAATCTGAACCTGCCCTGGCACAGCTTTGTGCCATTTCCCCTTGCCCTATCTCCTGTCATCTGGCTGAAGTCTCCCCTCAGCCTCGTCTTCTCAAGGCTAAACAGCCTCATCTCCCTCAGCTGCTCCTCATATGATTTGCCCTCCAGCCCCTTCACCAGCCTCGTGAAGACATTTGTCTTACGTTGAATATTTTTATGTACATAATACCTGCCATAAGTATATAGTTATCATACTCATGCCTCAAGCACTGAGCTGTTGTGACTTAAGTGTCCAGGAGTGCAGCCTACATTGTATTCTTACTTATATATATATTAATAAACTATTCAGCCTGAGGTAGTAATATGATAGCTACAAACTAGAAACTTGCAACTTAATTCTTTTTAAGTAGTACCTAATAATTCCTCAAGTTAGAGAGCATATGATATTCACTCACTCCTTATTTTAATCATTAAATGGATACTTTCAGAAGCAGCTCGTTTTAAGTGCATACTGCTTCTACTAATCCACTGAAAAATAACAGGCAACGTGCCCCTTTCTGGGGCCAAGTTTTTAAGGCTAATGCACCTGCAGACTTTCCAAGCCTCAACAGCATGCTGTAAGGAAGAAAAGATCAAAGTACTCTGTTGAACTGTTGACATTTGCACCTCCAAAAAATCATTCACTTTCTGTATTTTAGCTCTTATCCTCTTAATTCTGGCAAAGCAAGGTCTCCAGCAAAAATAAACAAAAACCAAGATGATTTCAAGCCACACAGCCATGGCACTCAGAAATTACACCACCAAAAGATGGAACAGGTCCACTGTAACTATTATTATATTTGCATCCAGTATGTCAATTTTGAGGTTAAAATCTCAGTGTCTCGACATGATGTAGTAATCTGAAGATGATAGGCAATGTTGATCTCCTGACTCTTTACTGTTGGCCACAGACTCAAAAAATGAATATTGATTTTCAACCTTTGATACCATTGTGCTCTGCTTTAATTTATTATTTTTTTGGTCAGTTTGAGAGTGATTCCCATTTAGCAAAAACATGTTTGCCAGACAAATAGAATAGTTACTTCAAAAGAAAATTAAGGATATATTTAAAAGGTATTTGGTGAAGGACCCGCTTGTCGCGATTTCTTCTCAAAGCCAAAATGTTTAAATATATAGTTTGCATCATAAGGCTGATCAACTGTATTTTCACAGAGCTCTGCTGTCAAATAGTAGCTACAGAAATTTAGTGACATCTTGCACTACTTGTTGAATGATGTAAACATCTTTGACTGGCCACCTAAAACTTGTAGTTACAGTGAATTTATCTGGGCAATATCTGTTTAATTTCGTGGTTCCACAAGTTGCTTGGAGTTACACCATGGTACACATATCGCACCAATTTTTTGTTCAAAAGAAAAAGGGCTTTTTAAAGGAAGTCTGTCTTTAAAAGGAAAAATACAGTGGTCTCTTTAATACAATTTCATTTAATTCTGCAGCTTCTATTTAAAACTTTTTTTTACAGTAAGTGTTGCTCAGTAATTATTTTCTATTTTTTTTAAAGTATGACATTTCATATGCTGATATGGTTTAAAAAGGACAGGGACCTTCTGGAGAGAGTCCAAAGAAGGGCTACGAAGATGATTAGGGGCCTGGAGCATCTCCCCTATGAGGATAGGCTGAGTAAGTTGGGACTCTTCAGCCTTGAGAAGAGAAGACTAAGGAGGGACCTAATTAAAGTCTATAATTATCTTAAGCAGGGGATGCAGGGGGAATCAGCCAGCCCCTTTTCAGTGGTCTGTGGGGATAGGACAAGGGGCAACGGCTGCAAGTTGGAGCACAGGAAGTTCCGCACCAACATGTGGAAGAACTTTTTCACAGTGAGGGTGACAGAGCCCTGGGACAGGCTGCCCAGGGGGGTGGTGGAGTCTCCTTCTCTGGAGATATTCAAGACCCGTCTGGACACCTATCTGAGTGATATGTCCTAGGGAGCCTGCTTTGGCAGGGGGGTTGGAACCGATGATCTCTTGAGGTCCCTTCCAACCCCTATGATTCTATGATTCTATGATACGTGAGTGCTTTAGAATTTGTAGAAATACACATTCCCTTCTCATACTGTTTATTTGATACTAGCAAGTGGTCAGCGGTTGATCATGTATCTGCTTACTAATTGTATTCAGTCCTCAAGTATTTCTTCACAGATATCCTGCTTGTAGGCCTAAGTGAGTAGTTTAGGAATATGTGCAATGATCACAAAGTAGAAAGTAAGCACTTGCTAATGGCTATGACACATAACACCTTGTACAGTAATATGGATCCAATTTTCATAATAGAAAAATATGTGACATTTTAAATATCATTGCCACAGCTTTTATTGACAATTGAATGCTAGTTAGAATAGACATAGAATCAACATGGAAAATTATATTTTCTGAGATAAAGGGAAAGATATATGTATTCCTATGGTAATGATATTGCATCTTCAAATTTTTAACACACAACTTTGTTCAGAGAAAATGGCCATTTAAGCAGTAATACTACTGGTGCCATATGTTAAAGAAGAGAGCTGCATCTTGTTCTGTCTCCAAGACTATTTTTTTCATTTCTTGTTTTGTGGCTTTCCTTAGTCCTCAAGAACCAGGTACTTGTAGGACTGAGAAATGCGATGGTATTACCTGAAATAAGGTTTTGTCATAGTTCACAGTCCAGTATCTAAACCAAAGATATCAATGGCAAACAAGAAAACACTGCAAAAGTACAAGGGACAGTTCATCTTTTAGGTAAACTGAGGCCAGTCTGACATAAAGCACAAAACCAGGTACCCTGAATACTATGTCAGGGCCACTATTTTGGAGACTTATTTTTCCTGCCTGGGTGCCCTACAGCCTACAAGTGGCTTACTATATACGCTCATGAGGCTTCGAATTTCAGTTTATGCTGATTGTTCAGATACCCTCTCTTGCATCTTGCCTTGTCTTCTACTGTATCAGCCTACAGTATCTGAAAGCAACATTATTGGATATGTGGGCACTGCTGATGGAGATTTTAATTTCAGCTTTTAAGATCATTATGCCATGTGCTTATGCAAAGGAATTCAATCACTTATCTGCTTTCATCATTCTAACCCCTCCAGCATGCAGCTGCCTCCTCCCTGAGCTATCCAATCATTCCTGAGGGTCTTCTACTACTGTCTTTGGTTTCACAATAAAGAATAACTCCTATGACAGCTGGATGACTAGAAACAAATGTCTTCAAAGGAGAGCAGTCAGAAACAAAATGTTGGTATTGATTGACCACCTGACAGGGTTTGAATAATTTGAGGTTTCTCCGATACACAGTGATCCACAAAAACTGGAACAAGTTTGTCCACATCACAGTCCTCCTGAGATGAAGTGGGCTGCTGTGTCTGTTTTCTCGTGTCATTGTCAAGAGTTTGACAGCATTAATAGTCAATCAGAGATCTCCCCTTACTGTCTACATTTCCAGGTTGGTGTCTTTAATTTCTTCATTAGCGCATGGATTGCTTTCTGCAGTGAGAATTTTATTTTTCCTGGTGTAGGAAAGTAAAGCGAATGCAAATCCTTCTGCAAATGGAGAGCAATTTAAACAGTTATTAATACTACCTACCTAGTAGCTGGAAGAAATACTAACCACATGACTGGAAAATTAGTCTCTTGTTTAAATGCTGTAAGGGCCTCTGCTTTTGTGCTTGCACAAGTAGACCAAACAAGAGGGAGAAAGGAAGTTCTACCTGGGGATGGTCCTCAACAAGAAGGAGGGGCTTTGGGTAACATACCTAGTGGAGGGTTTCCCTGCCCATGGCAGGGGGCTTGAAACTAGATGGTCTTTGAGATCTTTTCCAATCCAAACCATTCTATTATTCTAAAAGGATCACATTTCACATTCCTAGGTTTTTTTTTCCTTTAGTTTCATCTTTTGCACATTCTCATTGTTTCATGGAGACAAAGAAAGATCAAGTCATTGCTAAAGTGACACGAAACATGCTTGAGAAATTTGTCTTCCTTCAAAAAAATAAATAGCCTTTGAATTTAAATATTCACTTCTTCTCAGCATCTTTGTCTTGAGGGATTTCTTACATAGATTTTGCAGACCTGAAAACTTAAAATCTGCATTTAGATAGAAATCTCACAAAAGGCTTTCTGTACAAACTAAGCAGTATTACATTTTTATTACTTCCAGTATGACATAAAGTATTTTTTTCTCTTCTATTCCTTAAAATATGATACTAAAGTGGGGGTTTAGAGTCCCCTAAACTCTGTCAGTGAAGATGCTGTAATAACTATAATTTTCTATAATGAACCAACCTTCTTGCATCACCTACCCAAGAAGCTGTATTTTTCTGTTTATTATAAATATCTTCTGCTTTTCATTCAAGTATGATGACTGTATTAGATGTCAATGAAAAAAAATGGGACAGCTAAGGAATAAAATTCCTATTATATTTGTGCACAAGGTCTTGCTGCAGTCTATGTACTGTGAAAAAAGGTTAAAACTGACTGATGCCATTTTAATAGGCTTTCCTAGATTTCAGTGGCTGTCGTTTGTTTTCAGTCAATAATTCATGTGGTTACAGAAGGCAACATCATTGATTTTTAGTGTAGCAGCACTTGGACAAAGGGAGTGTAAAATGGTTCATAACCTTTTACACATGCTGGGACAAATCCTTCCCCGGCTCATGTCCCAGGTAGCATCACTGATTTCACAAAGGCTGGATGAGACTCAGAGGAATGATGTTGGGAACAATGTATGTCTAGTCTGTAGAAGAGAAAGGCCTCATTCACTTGTGGAATACAGGGTGCAAGGAAGAAGGGAAGAACACAGTTTGAGAGCAAATGAAAAACTTATGCTCAGAATGACCCCATGCACTCTATTTGAAAAAATACTGACCCTTTTGAAAGGAATAAAGATTCTCCCATTGTCAGAAACTATGTGTTTATCGTGGCCACCTGTACTCTCCACAAATAATACTCCCTACCTAAAGGGCAAATTAATGAAGGTGACTTCTATAGCACTGAGCATATCTGTAAGTGACAGCAAAATGTCTTTAATGTGGTCAGAGTGGTTCATACCAAATCTACCAGACAGGCAGATTTAATGAAGTGAATTCACAGTCAGCAGTTTTCCAGGAACCTCACATGACTCGATACTTATTACAATTTCCAGAGAAAACGAGTCAGTCATGTAATTGTACTTTCAGTTAATAATAGTATATGGAAAAAAGCTTCCTCAGAATTGTGTTTTCAAGCATTATGCTTATGAGAAGGACAGATTTGCAGCAGATGGCTCCCAAAAGGCCTTTGTTATAGAAAATTACAGCTTTGTTACTTTATTTTATGAGAAATATACAGAAAGCTTGGTGTCATTTAGAATTAACCTAATGAAACTTGTGATCTGAAAGACAGAAGATAAGACAGCTTGAACGGTCAGACCCCAGAGTAACATACTGCGATATGTAACACTGTCTCTAAGGATCATAGTGTCCTGGATGCATCATTAACGACCTGCTTATGTCAAAAGATCTGCTGTACTGATGCCCACCAAGAGAAGGAAAATTATTTGTCTACTTCTGAAGACTTGTAACCTCTTGGAGCAACTTTGAGTGCCTTGGTCAAAAGTGTTGAAACAGGAACACATGATCTTAGGAGTCTTTACAAAAATCACTGTGAGCACACATGTTTTATAATCATCTTTTCTATAATCTTTTCTAATGAGCCTTATTGCAAATTGGGAGGAAACAGTGGGGAGGAAGGAGGTGATCACTGTTTTGCTAACTCTCTCCCTTTTTGGGAAACAAACTTGAAATACGGAAAGTTCAACTTACCATACGGGGCAGAAATAAATGGAGTCCCTGCATGGATTTATGATGTTAACTGAATACTTTATTGGAAATTATTTTGTCAAGATATTCATCATTCACTCCAAAATACTGTCACCTGAAAATAAAAAGGAATGTCATGAAATTCAGTACATTTAAAAGAATGTGCAAGGACTGGGACTACACAATCTTGTTACACCCTATTCCTTATTTATCATCATCCACACATTGATTTCAGCAGCTTGGTAAAAGCTCTATAGTACCCGAGCTGAGAGGAGCAGATGACTAATAAAGTACAACCAAAGCAAGGCTTCATAACTGATTGTGATTACAGGTTATAATTAATCTATTATTCTTGTTTCTGAGAGCTTTTCATTCTTGGTTAAAACCTGCAAAATGCATTACTTGATTCTCACTAATGATCTGATAGGTTCAGAGTTAAATAAAGTATTATTTTTTACAAGTTAAAGACATTTAAGCATCCATCAGGCTACATTATGACTTAAGACATTTAGACACTGGCTGCCCAATTCCCCTAGTTACTTAATGATATGCGTGATGTTCGCAAGTAATCTAGCAAGTTATTTTCAGGCCTCATAATTTATATGCCAGCTAGAGCAGTTTAATTGGAGGTCAAGAAAAAAGTCAGTGACCAAAGTGTTGAAGTCTTTCCTGATTGTGGTTGTGACCTTATGCAGTACTTGTCAGTATGTTCATCAAAAAGAAAAGTAACAATGTTTTTCAGACAATAAGCATATCTAAATGGCATTGATATGTTTGTTGTTTAGAGATGGGTCTCAGAAAACGAGACACTGGAGGCATGTCTCTCATTCCATCTCCATTTTTTCAAGGTTACTGTTTACTTTCCAGTACATGCAAGCTGGAGTACTGGGACTTAAATCCTTTCAGTGGCTTTAGGACACTGAAGGATATATAGTAATGTAACTCCACTGAATTTTTCCTTCCTGAAATATTCTCTCACTCCAAAAGGCTGCTGTTCATGGGGATGTTATATTAAAGCTACTTAATAGCCTGTCCAAATCAAGCCATGAAACATAGTTGGCAGCACTGTACCTCCCCAAGCATTAAAGGACAATAATAACCAATACTACTTGTTGAATAAATAAATAAATAAGTAAAACAAGCAAAAAAACCCCAAACAAACAAAAATACAACAAAAAACAATAGTAAAGACATTTAGCACAGTAGTTGTATTCTTCCTAAGTTACTCAATATCAGCCTTTCCTCATATGTCAGATGCTCCAAGCGCTTCAACGTTCAGCCCTTAGCTAGACTCTCTCCAGTACGTCCACATCTCTTTTCTACTGGGGAGCACCAGAACTAGCTTCAGCACTCCAGATGTGCCTCACCAGTGCTGAGGGGAAGGATCACCTCCTTTGAACTGCTAGAAATTATCCCCCTTCTGCTGCCCAGGATGCTCTTGGCCACCTTTGTTATAAAGGTACATTGCTGGCTCGTGGTCAAATGCTTGTTCTGAAGGATCCCCAGGTCCTTCCCAGAAAAGCCGCTTCAGCCACAAGAGTATTACATGGTACTAGAGCTATTAAAGGTCCTGTAAATGGTGCCACTTCTTCTGTCTGAGTGGTGGTGTTTTCTGCAACAGAAGACAGTTGTTTTAATTGTCTTCTGTTAAGACAGATGAAGATATTACTGCCAGTTATATAATAAAAAATATTTAATATTTTAAAATGGCATAATTTTTATATTTTACCAGAGGCTATATAGAGAGTTTTGCTTTTACTTAACCTACTAATATGCCTTTTGATTTACTTAAAGTTAGAATTGCTCACTAGGGATTGAAGACATCTGAACTGGAAAATAAGCCTTTCCGTCATTCCATCTTAGCCCTCTATGAGAAATGAGTCTGAAGATTGTTCACTGAGAACAATTTTCTCATTCCCCAGAGCTTCATTTATAGGAACTGAGAACATTAGTGCCCAATAAGAAATTGCCTAGATGGTATTTAGCCAGAAATTAAACCACTGTTTCCAAACCATTCTAGTCTGTACAGTGTGGGGTGTTTTTTGAAGTAGTGTTTTTGCAGAAAACATAAATGGGGGGTAGGTTCGTGGAGTATTAACCCCTCTATTAGCTCTAATCTCTTGTCCTTATGTCCCAGCACAGAAAACCATTCCAGTGTAGTGTCAGTTTTGCTTTGGCTCTTGTGCCCCATGCTCAAGGGTCAAGGAACCATCTCTAAGAACAAGGCCATCCAGACAGTTTTTAACCTAGCTAAGGGTCCACCTTTCCAGGCCAGTGGGATCCAGTTTCTCAATCAGAATGCTGTGAGAAACCGTGTCAAAGGCTTTGCTGAAGTCCAGGTAGACCACACCCACAGCCTTCCCCTTGTCCATTAAGCGGGTCACCTTGTCATAGAAGGTGATCAGGTTAGTTTACCATGCCTTCTCTGAGTTTATCCAACTCACTCATTTTGGCTATGGGGAGGGGAAACCAGCAGGTCAGGTCACTGCAGGCCTTCTGTTCTCAATGCTCAGGGAGGATCCTACCTGCCCCAGAAGTTTTGATGCAGTATTGTGACAGATATATCTTGGCTTTTGCTGTGAATTAATGCTACCCTCTGTCTCTTCTTCTCTTATTTCCTAGGCCACATGGTATATGGGGGTTGGCAGAAGCAAGGACACTGACTGTATACCCACTGTTTCCTTTCAAGAGGGAGTTGCAACCACTGTGAATAAAGAATAAGGTATCATGCAGATATTAGAAAATAGTATTAAGGTTGTTGGGTAGATTACAATGTTCCATTGATCATGGTCTGATTGTACCTTGCACAGCAGATACTTCCTACATACCCATGTCATGCTAAATGGAAGATAACAGCCTAACAGCCTAAAAGGCTAAGCCTTCTACCTATGTCGTGGTTTTGCGAGGTTGGGTGCTGGAAAAGAACAGGGGTGCACAAAATGGCTGCTGTGAGGAGCTGCAGGAATTCTCTGGAGCTCCCAAATGTAAACAATCCAAGGCCAGAATCATTGTTGACCGGGGCCAGGCCAGTAAGAGATAGTCACAGCGCCTCTGAGAATCACATATAGGAGAAAAACAACCCGGCCGCAGCTGCATTTTGCCACCGGAGAAGGGAGTGAAAAGATGTAACGAGCTGTACAGACACCAAGGCCGGGAGGGGGAGTGGGCACCCCAGGTGCCGGAGAGAAAGATGCCCCTGCAGCCTGTGAAGAAACTCCATTGTAAAGGCCTAGACCCCACCTGCAGCCCGTGGAGGGGCTCCACACTGGATGGAGCAGGTGGAGACATAGAGAAGACGCTGTGACCCTTACGCTGAAGCAAGCCCCTGCCAGCACTTGGAACC
>VZTU01028341.1:166861-183022 GCA_013400835.1 Zapornia atra | reverse complement strand
GTAAAATCATGGCTAAAGGGAATTCTGCTTAGAATGGAGGGGTGGGGGGAAGGTGCTACTGAGAACCCCATCGTTCCCCAGTCCCTGCCCCCCCTGTACTGCGAGCGGGGGGGAAGAAGGGAGCAAGATTCTGATTAAAGTCTGCTAAGAAGGGAGTGGTGGGGGGAACGTGTTTTTAAGATCTGGTTGCATTTGTTTTAAGATTTGATTGCACTCCTGACTCCGGTTCTTCACTGTTCTTTATAGTGTAGTGTAATAAATTAGAATAGTTCTTTCCTGCACTGTGTTGAGTCTGTTTTGCCCATATCGTCGCTGATAAAATGATCTCTCCTTGTCCTTATCTTGACTCCTAAGCCTCTTAATATATCTTTTCTCCCCTGTCCACCTGGAAAGGGGAGTAAAAGACTGGTTTTGGTGGGCATCTGGCCTCCAGCCAGGGCTAAACCACCACAACCTACCAGCCCAGTTTGAAAATGGGAATCAGTCTTTGGGCTTGGAGAGTTGCTAGACAGTGAAAGGTTGAAAGTCGATTTGGGGAGATGTCTAACTAATTTGGTTAGCCTGTTTTGTGGAGGTGAATCCAGGCAATAATTCTACAGCTAACATCGGTTGACATAACTGCATTGATGGAAACAGGTCTTTGTAAAGACTCTTCCAGCACAGGGAAGAGAAGCTGACTCTGTATTATCCTTGCTGATACTGCTGTGGCACCCTGCATTAAACAGGCTGCCAGGCTCGCAGCCACCAGGGGACAACAGTAAGGTGTCCAGCTACCCCTCATGTCTGGAAGAGGAGTGTTTTCTATTGTATGACTTCAAGCATTAGGCCTAAAAAGCACATCAAGCTGTTCATACCTCAGAGCAGAGCAGACTGCTTCCTACACAGTTTGCTTGCGTAACTTATTAAAGCTCCTGATTTAATTAGATCTGTTTAGTTTCCAAGCCCTTAACATTCCAGTGCTCTTCCACAGACATCCTTTTAAATTTTCAACACAAAGAATTTATTCACTGACAGGTTTAAGCCAACTGATAGGGGAGCAGTGCTCTCCGGGTGGCTGTCTGTCTTGTAACCTGACACATAAATGAACCTGTCTCTATGTATGTATATATATCAGATTGCTCCTGACAGAACATGTTATCCTGAAGTTCTTCAGTAAACACTGTAAGCACCAGCTGCTCCAGTCACAAACACATTCCTTACATTCTTGTTTTAAGCATTAATTTATTGTTAAATGAGTGTTGTAAATAATCACTTCAGAGCTTTAGGGACATTTTATTTGTTCTGTCACATACACCAGCACAGCAATACCCATGCATAAGGCAGATGTTTACCCATGTTAGTTTGCATAATGCTCCTGACTTCTGCAGTTTAGAGAAACAAAATGCACTCATGAGAGAATAAAAAGCTTTGATATTTCCTCTCCCAGCACCTCCATAAGCCTTTCAGGAAGATGGCTTTCAATTATGAAATGTTCATTGAAGCCTTGGTTCTGAGGAAATTAAGGCCAAGCCCAAGCCAAGTGAAAGGGATGACTAAAAGTTGTAGACCCAGGCTACGCACAAAGGAAGTAAAACGTTTTGTGAATGCAACGAAATACACATTCTGAAGACAGCAAGGACACTCTGGTATGATAGGCAACTTCACATGGTCTCCAGAAGTTGAAGTATTCCAAAGGTTATCAAAATATGTTTTGAAAAGGGTTTTGAAATAGGATGATGCTCTTATCTCACATCCTTAGAAAATCTCCTGATCTGTAAATAAATACAAGAGGTGCGCAGAGACACTTCTTGCAGGAAAAAAGAATATATGAAGCATGCTACATACGTGCTGTTAGGTTTCTTTCTGTGCTATTCAAAAGAAAAAGAATAATAAGAAATTCCTACATGTTAGGCTTCAAAAACATTGAAAGGCATTCAAAATTTTACCATGACATCATTGAGAAATATTGTTTACTTAAACACCCGGTAAGTATCATTGACATGTTTTCCCCAAAATCCCATGTCCAGTGCAGGATATTTTTAAACCTGATCACTTGAATTAGTTATTGTTTCTCAACTTGAAGAGCACAGATGAGAAGTTAACAGGGTTACTTCTTGAAAAAGTCTCTTTCATTACCATTTACGACAGCAGGATTGGATTCTGAGAGTAAAAAGTGTCATTCAGTGACAGCCACTGCACAAAATCTTGTCTTACACCGCTATGTAATGAAATCCCCTGAACTTTCAAATGTATTAAAGGTGCATTTTCTCTGTAGTCTCGGTCTGACAGTGTTTTGAACTCAGTCACTGGTCCTGCTTACTATTAGTCACTTCATATGCCCATTTGGAATTCATGACACATTTCTGACTCTGAGCCTTTCCATTCAGAAAATTGGAATAAGGAAAGCAGTCTTTCTATGAAAAATGCTTTGCCATTAGAAGCAGAAATAGATGCACTAACAACTTGCAACATATAATGGTAATTAGTAATACACAATTTTAGAAAAATCTCGAGCTAATGAACATCTAATGTAGTATTTCTGAGAAGTAAATTTTGCCTATCTGCTTATCAAAAATATAAATACTAATTGCATTCAGAAAAGGAAGACATTCAGAACATTCTGTGAATTCCATCTTAATGAAATAACAGTCTTTGGAGAAATTAAAATAAAATGCCAATTTTCAGTGACTACACCAAACTATCTAGTAAATAGATTAATTCAGTATAATTCTAACACTACTGAAGTCAGGAAGAATTCTGACACTGACATAAAAGCAAATATTCTCTCCCTATGATTCAGAAAGATACTTTTTGTTGCAATCCAAGTTTATAAGCACTCTTGAATCAGTAATATTGGGTCATTTTAAAACACTGAAATGTTATATGAAAACAATCAAAACTTTAAAACTGAGAAAAAACAACAGCACACAATTTTATTAAACAATCAACACAAAAAATTTGAAAACTTTGTGTTAGTGTTTCTTTAAATTCACTTAAAATCAACTAATTATTTAAATCCATTTAAAATCCCGTGTTCCACAGTATCTGGCTCTTCAGAGTCACAAATCTTCCCAAAATGTGTTAAAAAGTCAGAGAAATATTCATCAGACCAAGCATGAAATCCTATTTGCTGCACAGGGACAACCTAAAAAATAGGCATTTTTACATTGCCCAACGCTTCAAGTTTTCTGGGTTTTTTTTTTAAATGTTTTAGTCCCACTTTACAGATGTTTGGGGGGGGGGGCAATGATAATTAGAATTCTTTTGGAGACAGTAACATGATATATGCAAACCCCAATAAAATAATACCTGTTAATTTTTAAATTATTGCTTCTTCAAAAGGAATGCATTTGTGACTAAGTTACCACACAGTTAGATACTGATTTAATAAGCATGATTTAATTTCAGCTGCTTAAACTATTTATCATTAATGATTTTTGGGTTTTGCCAAGGAGCAGTGATGACAGAGGGAACCATATGAATGTGAGACTGCCATTTCTCTGTCTCCCATTTATGGTGGCTTTCAGATTAAGAGGACCAGTAGTTTGACAAGCCTTTGATCACAGCATAACAGAGTAAAAAACCAAAACAAAACTGGGTGAAACACAAGTCTAAACTTTCTGCAAAATGATGCCAGGCCCAAGGGGCAAAGGCTCTCACCGTAAATATCAGACATCCTGTGTTCTACTTCTACTCTTTCATCTCTCTGTGCCATAATTGGGCCCAGTTCTGCTAGGGAATGTTTTTGTTTGCCCTTCAGATTTCTACACTGTCAAGAGAATTGTTTATATCATCATCTAATACTTTTGTTTAACGATGAGAATTACATTTTAGGATAAATGAATATGTACAAATACATTAAATATAGCTTTTAGAAGTAAACTGCCATCTTTGCCTGAAAGTACTTTGGCAAAAGCAGACTTTTTGTCTCATTCTTTTTTTCCTGATTGATACTGCATCTTATATTTACATTAACAACTTTTCCCATTTTGGATCAGGCCTAGTTTTAATTCGCTTACCACAATTGTTGTAATCACTATTATTCATACGTATATATACATAGTTTCCATTACAAATTTGTCTAAACATAATTAAACTGATTCTTTTACTTCACTCTCTGAGAGTTTTATAGCTGACCTTTTGCTTTATACTCACTAGTATAAATATTAACTCAGGTAATCACAGAGACTGACCGATTAAGATATTGGGCAGAATCCAGCATCAACTTAATTTTATAAATGTCTTCTAGGTTATTCGGAATCTCTGTGACTCCTTCATAGCACTAGTCCTTCATTTAGGATAGGATAGGATAGGATAATTGAAAAGAACCTAAAATGATCACCTAGTCCAACTTCCTGGACTCATCGCTGTTTGATCCTTTTTCTCTACAGTTTGGTTAATTTTAACTGAAAATCTAGATCTGCACTTCTTCAAAAACTTTATTCAGTCTGGTCACATCATCCCTGTGCCATTCCAGCAGCAATATGGCAGTATCATTTATCCCATGTGGATTCTGCTATAGTTTCCCCTGTTGATAGGACTTTTTCAGTCCTGCTCTTCTGCTTGTCCATCTACCAGCTGATCTTTCTACCTCTGTTACCTTTTGCACTGTACAACACATTACTTTTTCTGTCCTTCAGCCTTGCCACTTACCCTTTTCCTCATATTAACCTTTTTATGGAACTGATAACCACTGATGTGTATTTTTTCTTATTTCTTTCTACTTCTTCCTTCTCCACTGAAAATTTTATTCCCCGACTCTGTTTTCCTGTTGTAAGCCAGTGTCTTCCTCTTCTTTCTCCTGTCCTCACAGTCACATCTTTCCACGGTCCTTCTCTTCATCCGGTCAGGGATCTGTCTTTCCAGTTCTCTTGCGGGGCAGATGATTATCTTTTCCATCACCACCTTCCACACACTCTCGCTGTTATATCTCAAAATTCCTTCATTGACCTTTGTGGTGGTTTAGCCCTGGCTGGAGGCCAGACACCCACCAAAGCCAGTCTATTACTCCCCTTCCCAGGTGGACAGGGGAGAAAATATATATTAAGAGGCTTAGGAGTCAAGATAAGGACAAGAGAGATCATTTTATCAGCGATGATATGGGCGAAACAGACTCAACACAGTGCAGGAAAGAACTATTCTAATTTATTACACTACACTAAAAAAGAACAGTGAAGAACCGGAGTCGGGAGCGCAATTAAATCTTAAAACCAATGCAACCAGATCTTAAAACACATTCCCCCCACCACTCCCTTTTTAGCAGACTTTAATCAGAATCTTGCTCCCTTCTTCCCCCCCGCTCTCAGTACAGGGGGGGCAGGGACTGGGGAAAAATGGGGTTCTCAGTAGCACCTTCCCCCCACCCCTCCATTCTAAGCAGAATTCCCTTTAGCCATGATTTTACTCCCTTCTTCCCCCCCTGCTCGCAGTACAGGGGGGGGCAGGGACTAGGAAATAATAATGGGGTTCTCGGTTACTTCATGAGCTGTTTTCCTTTCCCAGATCTTAAAACACCTCTACCTCCCCACCCCGCTCCCTCCTTAGCAGACTTCAATCTAGTCATGATTTCACTCCCTTCCTCCCCCCGATCACAGCACAGGGGGGCAGGGACTGGGAGACGGGGGCTTCGGTCAGTTCCTTGCAAGTTGGTTTCCTTCTCGGCCGGGGGGGGGGAAAATCCATTCCACACACCCTCCCCCTGCTGCACCGTGGGGTCCCACGCACTAGAGACAGTCCTCCACGAACTTTCTCCGTGTGTCTCATCAGCTGCTCCGCCTGGATCCCTGCTGTGGCGGGCAGCAATAAATCACAATGTCTCTCAGTCCCAGTCCTCCATGGGGTCACCAGCCTCCCCCCAGCAAACCTGTTCCAGTGCAATTCTCTCTCTCTCTCTCGCTCATCTCTGTAGGTTCCAAGTGCTGGCAGGGGCTTGCTTCAGCGTAAGGGTCAGTGTCTTCTCTATGTCTCCACCTGCTCCATCCAGCGTGGAGCCCCTCCACGGGCTGCAGGTGGGGTCTCGGCCTTTACCATGGGGTTTCTCCACGGGCTGCAGGGGCATCTTTCTCTCTGGCACCTGGGGGCACCTACTCCCCCTCCCCGGCCTTGGTGTGCACAGCTCGTTACATCTTCTCACTCCCTTCTCCGGTGGCGAAATGCAGCTGCTTCCGGGTTGTTTTCTCCTATATGTGATTCTCAGAGGCGCTGTGACTATCTCTCATTGGTTTGGCCCTGGTCAACAATGATTCTGGCCTCTCATTGTTTACATTTTGGAGCTCCAGAGAATTCCGGCAGCTCCTCACAGCAGCCATTTTCTGCACCCCCTGTTCTTTTCCAGCACCCAACCTCGCAAAACTACGACACCCTTGTTGGCATTCTTGTCTCCTCATTAAGTTATTGTTCATGAGTTCAGTCAGTAATATGAAATGTGGTCTTTATTACCTTCACATCCAATCATTTCAGTTGTGTTCTCCCATAGCCTGGACCTTGTTAACCATTACAGTATTCTTTTCAGGGTATGTCTTTTTAAGCAAAAAGAAAGCAACATTTCATCTAAATTTTCAACGTTGAGTGCATCCCTAAACTTTTTGCACTGTACAGTGTTTACTGTGCTTTGTGCCTAAGTCAGTTCTGATTCTCAGGCCCCCAGAATGACCAGTAAAATAGACCAGCAAATTTGATACCCTGGATATGACAGTATACTGTGCTGTCTGGCTTTCTGCAAAGCATGTTTAATTAGCTCTTAGGAGGTTGAACACAAAGATATTAATTTTCTGAAAATCTTAGGGGAAAAACTATGCTCTCTATGACCCAAAGCCCTGGTACTTTTGCAGAATCACAATGCCATGCATTTTTCCACCTTGGAGAAGCCAAATTAGTATTGAAATTCTGAGTTAAGAGACCTAATCTCTAAAAGACAATACTAGAAGTTCTACCATTCCTCAGCTAGTACGGTGTGGTTCATGATGCATAAAGCAGCTTTATTGATGGAAGAATATAGAAGGTATGGTTTCTGTACATCAAAGATCAAATAAGGAACCTTCAGACATGTGTCATTAGAGTAGTACCGGTTCAACACCCCATTAGATTTATTTTTTTTCTAACTGCAAATGCACATGACTGGCTGCTTCCAATAAACAGTCTACACTACAGGATCTCATACAGAAATTCAACCCCTTAACTAGTCCACAAACTTTGAAAAATAGAAAATATCTTCATTCCATTTCCCTGCACCCTAACCTTTAAGTACATTAGGCTTGACTCCCCATAAGTAACAACTGCATGGGCAATAGCTCCTGATATATCATCCATTCTGAAGATGAATGTCTACATCAATGTCCATGCCATGCAGCTGCAGTAGTTTTCATCTGCTTTCAGCTTACCCTTAAGACCTGTTTTGTTCTCAATTGGGAAGGTCCTCCTTGAGACAGACACAAACTTTATTTATTTTCCAAGGTTAATTCTCGTCTAAAGCATTTCCATCTTTCTTTCCAGATGGTCTGTGCACTGCCTTGGATTTACAGTTCTCCATAGCAGACAAGGAAGGCCTATGGTTAGACTCTGCCCCACAGCTTGTTTTGCACCTGTGAAGAAGTTTCTCTTACACACTCAGCATTTTCCCTGTAACCCTTGCTACTGTCAGCAACAAACATTTTCCATTATTTACACAAAAATCACCTTGTTTTTCCCTGGAGAGCCTTGAGAGGTTTTTTTTTTTTTCTCTTTCTACATCATGTGCACTTCAAGTAAATAAGTACAGCCAGTGATCTGGAGGTTTGTAGTTTAATGTTCTTCAGGAGATTCATTAGGTGTTAAAAACACAGAACCTGAGCTATTTGCCTTTCAGCTGTGAATTCAGAGGTTTTGGGAACCAAACCAGTCAAAGGCAAATCAGGGTATTCAGGCATCTTCTACAGTGACCAGTATGGCTGGGGCATAGTCACAAATCACTTGCAGGATGACTGAAGGTATAGCATCATCCCCACTCAAAGCAGACAGACATATTTCCCTAGAAAACACTTATTTTCAGTAGCATTTCTGCAGGAGATAGATAGTTTTGAAAGCAGGGGAGATAAAATAAAGGGGTTAACTTTAAAAAAATAATAATAATTAAAATTTACTCCCTCAAATTATTTGTAAATATATGGATAGTTTCTATGTTTCTGAAAGCCTCACAGCAGCTCAATTTCATCTTTGAAAAAGTATCTAACATGTTTCGTAGCCCTATCAATAATGAACAATACTTGGTAAAAATCAAAGGAGATGGGAAACAGTTTGGAATTGGTAGGATGAGACAGTATCCAAACATACATTCACATCTTGCAAATTCACCTGATCTATCTGCAGAATCAAAAAGCTGAATGGACTTCAAAGACCCTAAACATTTTAACTAATCATTTAACAGACTTCTTTCAATTTTAATGAAAAACATAATTTACCACAATTAGAGTTTAATTACTTCACCCTCAGCATACTCTCTTATATGATAGCTATCAGATCTAATTATTTCCTTTCCATTTGAGTTTAATAAAAAAGGAATTGGGCCAATGTAATTGCTAGAGTAAATCTAGCTATAGTGGAGTAACACAGCTGAGCCTTTATGATGCATCTACTGGGGCACCACTAGCTTAAATTGGGGAAATGTGTGCTTTGGAAAAAATCCAGAAATTTTAGTGGAAATAAGACCCACTCAAATGCCTCTACATTTTCACTGGAAAGCTTCAATGCAGCAGATCTAAACCTCCATTTAAACCAACGAACCCTGGTGTGCCACAATTGGAAAGCAGCACAGGACACCATTCAGGATGTGACAGTGAAGTTGATGTAGCTGTTACAAACCTGTAACAAAAATTTAAATCACAATTAGTGGAAAATAATCTCAAATGCCTCAGTCATACAGTGTCGTGATAGTACAGCTGGTCAGGAATTGTCTGAGAGACCTGTTTTTACCATTGTTGCTGCTCAAACTTTTTAATATTTTCACTAGACTAAATAAAATCAAGTAGTAAATTTTAAACTACTTGACTGAGAATTTGCATTTGGTTTTGATGCTGTGTTTCCTCGAGGCACTTTGGCATTCCCTCTGGCCCCCGGCTTAAAACACAGAGCACAGTTTTACCTCTGATGTGGCAGAACTGCACTCCTGTGAGTCATGCAGCTGCAGATGTATCAGTAGAGATACAGTCTCCAATGGCCACCTGATTTACACCTTTCTGGAGACAAAGATGAAAATTACTGATGAAATTACAAGAAAAGAAGCATTTTCAAAGACACTCTAGGAATTAAGCTCAAAATGATTGTCTTAAGTGCATTGTTCTGATAGAAAATATCAAACAGAAAGTCTCACCATTTCCTAATCTTCTTTTTCTTCCCTGCAGAAATACTAGCGTTTTCTATCAGAGATATTTTCTAGTTTTCATTCTGCAGTAATCTTCAGCAAGTTTGGCAAAGATTTTATTTTTAAGATTAAGTCTTAATCTTGATAATATTGCTAACTTGAAGGGCCAAAGGATTATTTTTCCCCTTGTCTACAGAACATTAATTTCACATGCTTAAACTCATTTGGTGCTTCTGCAGATGGAGACATATTAGTTGTCTTCACTTCCAAGTACACTCTCATATTTCCTCTTGCTTATGATGCTTTTCTAGTCTGACCCATACAGCTTCATGCTTTCCCTGCAAAGCTTTGCAAAGACCAAACCCTTGCTGTTTCAGAAGGAAAGCCTTTCTCTGTCCATTAAGTTGTAAAATCTCTTTACATTCTTCAATGGTCTTTACAACATTATTTAATCAGTCCATTATCCAGACTATAGTCACTTCTGTCATCTTTCTCATGCTCTAAGCATGGCTCAACACCAGCAGGATAAAAAAGTTGTATGAATCTTTAATCTCTGTACTACAACTCATTTGTCACCCTTTTATTCCTTCTTTTGAGTTTAAAACTCTATGTACTCTTAATCAAGCAGCAAAGAAGTGTGACATACTTAGCATCAGTTTCACTTGAAAAAATTTTGCTTCACATTGGCTTTTCTAGTCAGAAATTAAATAGGTCACTTGGCCTTTAATAAAACTGCCTGCAGCTCATCAATCTCTTCCGTTTAAGATTAATCAACACTTATTTACTTCAAACAAAAGTGGAGGTTGGAATTTTAAAACACTCAGCAGCAGTCCCCTCCATGTCCTCATTGAAACCTATTGGCTTTTGCAGCTGATTTCAATGAGCTCAAAAAGCCAGTCTAGAAATCCCAGTCTCTCTGCTTTGTGGCCAAGATTAAAGGCTGAAGAGCATCTTTGGAAGGTGACTTGGGTCATTTCAATATCCAGAACTCTGAAACCTATAGTCGTTCCCTTTCCGTCATATCGTCTCAAATAGCCTTTCAGATTATTTCCCAAAACGCTTGGAAAACTGTAGAATCTAGTGAAATATGACAGTATGGACACGTAAAAAAATCTCTGTAGCAGAGAAACCAAAGCATTTTGATAACTCTTTCATCATCAGATATAGCTCAAAGCTTTCAATCTGTCGTAGCATTGATTTTAAGATAAATATTATGTGAGAATCAAGGGATATGGGAAATGGGCACATTTTACTTATTTAACACCTTTGACATATTTAATTTTAATTTTGTTTCTTAAATTCATATCCTTCCTTTACCTCTAGGTAGATGTACTTATAATGGCCAACCTCCAGAAACTGAAATCATTGAGGTCTGTTAAGTAGTCCTAAAATGTTCTTAAAGATCATGAGATTTTTCTAAAATGTTTTTTAGATTCTTTGTGCCTCTATTTTGGTGTGAGAACTGTTTGGATGGACATATCCAAGATTTTTCTCTCACAAACTGAAAAAATGGTTGTTTAAAAATATATGAGAACTTTATCTTGGTGCAAAAACCTAGAATCTGACATTTTAGGACAACAAAAAACCATAAAAAATTGCATTACAATAATAAGTGACAATACGGTATCACACAACTTCAGAACCTCTCCTATCTGTGATGCTGTTCGTTCACAATCATTCTTCTTTTGTCTAGGTGAGAAAATATTAGTAAAATTTAGAAGTTGAAGACTGAGTTTTCATAAGATAACAACATTCTGTTCTAATATTGCTCCTACCCTGCCCCCCAAGAAGGAAGTTTTTCCAAATGCAGAACTTGGCTTTTATTACATTCACAACTGTAAACATCCTAGATGTGATTCTCTCCTAAGGGGAGATGCAATGGAACTTCATCACTGCCATCCCCAAGACTTTTTCCTGCTGCAGTTATTTTCATTAAAGGATGCTTGCAGCCTTTTAAGGGAATGATTAAAACACATCCTTTCACACTTGTAGATTAACAAAACCAGCCAGTCTTTTTTATCCAGCTATGCTGAGTCTCAGATACTGAAGTCACACAAGCCTTTTGTTTCCTGTGAGGCTTCTAGCAGGTTTTTTTTTTACTGATGCTATTCATTATTTAAGATTGAGTTTCAGAATTACAGCATTCCAGCTTCTTAGTCTGTGTGCTGAATGTTTATGTCCTTTATGTGCCGTGCGAACCATATTCCAAACAATGCTTCATAGTGTTTTTATTCAAGAACCACCACAACTTTGGGAGAAAAACAAAATCGGGAAATTTTAGCACTGTCTTCGGTTGATGTCCATTCAAGATTCAAATTAGGCTAAATTTTGAATGTTGTTTTCATGCCGTTTGGGGTTTTTTCCATGTATTTTAGTGGTCCCACCTTTCCAAGCTTCTGCTATCTCCTCTCTCCCAAAACCACTCTCAGGCTTGGAATCAGAATTAATTGCAATCTTTCTGTTAGGAGGGCAACAGTACTTGCCAGATTCATTCCAATTCTGCTGCCTCTACCAAAACCATCCTCCAATGACCTCAAAAGAATAAAGCTGCAAACTCTGCTGTTGGAAACTTCATCACTTGCTCACATACTACTGCAAACAAACATCGAGGCAGATGGCACTGCCAGAATTGAGAGTTCTGCCATTCCATCACAGCTGAAGAAATTCATCTTGGTGATAGGAAAAATCTAAGGACCTCAGGAGAAATGGAGAAGAAAAGGAGTCAGGAGAGAAAAATTGTTAAGGAAGAGAAATTCAGCTTCAATAGAGTAAAAATTGAAAATAAGTAAAAATAAAATCCTGCCTTTGACAAGGGAGCCTGAGCTGAGGAAATCATTCCTCTGACATGCCATCTTCACTGTTGCCTGCTGTCAAATCTTCAAAATTCAAAAAATTATTTCCCTTCATAAGGAGACAAAGAAATTACATTTTGGCTTTGTTTCCATCCATAACTCAAAATAATGGGCCTGTCAGGCAAGGAACTGCTTTAAGTTCTCTTTACCTTCCTTTCTTTTTCTTCTTCGCTCCTTTCTCTTATCTATGAGATTTGACTGCAAATGCTTTTGTGAAAGGATGTGGGGGGCACATATGTTGGGCAGTCTGTTTTGAGTCCTAGGGACACAATAATATATTCAGTACTCAAAAAGCTGAGTGAAATACAGATTTGTGTTACAAAGAGCACCAGAAACTCAGGGAAAGCTACTTTTAGAAAGATCTGGTGATACCATGAAGTAAAGATATCTCAGACTTCACACAAAAAAGTTGAATTGTGCTGAGTGACTTGCAAAAGATTCAGGATAATACAGTAATCCTTTAAAAATTTATCCCTGAAAAACCTCTATTTCCTTTTCTTCTGTTGACTACCATTTTCATTTGGTTTTCAGTTCACTATGACATTTAGAGGATCTTGTCTCCACTTTGTAGCTTTTAAGACTGATACATTTGCTGTATCTTCCGTATTCTCAATTTTTCAGTCCATTTGCCCTCTTCTTACATTATGTTAATAGTATGACCCTCCTGTGAGGTTTCTCACTTACCACGGAGAAAGTATAAACCACCCTCAGAGCCTTAGTGGCCACTCATGGTTAAAGAAGCTGGACTTTCACTCTCTGGGGCAGTGGTCTGGTGGAGACCACTGGGGTGGTAGGAAGCAGCAACCATCAGACTTCGCTGCTCCTGGTCCAGGAGACAGGAGGGTCTTTCCATCTCTTAAACTCCATTTTCCCACCATGGAAGAAATGAAATGGACATGCATATGTTATACCAGCATTTCTCCAGATGTTTACTATAGAGTCCATCTGCATTTATTTTCCCACTGAATTCCAGACAAGTAGGTTGTGCTCCAGAAGTATTTTTTTCTCTCTTTGCCTCTAGACTGTCACTCTATGTTTACATTCCACCGTGGTGCCCAGGACTTCACACTTACATGTGACAAAGCCTTTCTCTGAGAATGACTAAATCACCTAATCTCCGTGGCAACTTGCCTTATGGGACTGCTAATTAACTGAAGTTCGGGTTGATAGAGAACTGGCATGTATTATATTTCTTTCCTAGAAAAGGCAGTAACTCCAAATCCATCCTTTTGCCAGGAAAGACTGCAAACTCTTCAACTTAATCTACCGTGCAGTGTCTCCAATATGTTCATCTGGAGACAAATGAACTACTTCTAAACCACAGTACTGACAAACTTTTCTTGCCTAGAAACCAAGGAAAAAAATCCCATACTTTATTTTGTAATGCAGCTTTCTGAGTTCTCAGCAGGGGACCAATCCAAACCTAGTTACTAGTTACCTACACCCTGTAGGTGTGTTTTCCAAATTAAATACCATGACCCTTGTATGAGGTAGCTGTCTGATGGAGAGAGCAGGAGAAACTGGATGAAAAGTTGCCAGAACTGTTTGCTTCCACTCCAGCCACTCCTAAAGGCTCTAATAGGCAAATTAAACAGTGAGTCTGAACACGAGTCTGATTTTGTCTCTTGTTTAAAATTAATGCATTTAGTGACACACCAAGACTGTTCATAAAAGCTTTTGGTTTTGTTGTTAAAAGAGTACAAAGAAGCAGAAACCTGAAAACATTCCTAATACTTATCCTTGCCTGATCTGTCTCGATGCCATTTCTTCTGCAGCTGTTTTTCACAAGTTCTCAGATTTGTTTTTTTCTTGACTAGGAAGTAAATCTCAGACTCACTTTTGAGTCAGACCTGGAAATGCTGTGGGAGTTGGAAATAGTGTGAAAACACCTGTTTGGATCTTGAAAATAGTTTGAAAAGCACCTGTCTGTAGACATCAGACATTGTAAAATTGATGATTCCAGAGCACTTCAACATTAATTAAAAGTCTTTTAAAATGTGTCAGCTGAACTTAGCTATTCAGCAAACTCTGCTGGAACTTTCTTGGGAATATTTCTTTAATTCTCTGCCTTTTAATGGTCACATACAGGTACAAAAGAATCACATATAAATAAAATTCTGTGTACTTCTTCTGACCTAGTATACCACAGTCCATGAACAGTCATTTCACCATCCCACACTGTAGTTATAAAATTGTTTGCTTTTTTCCAGCAATTCCTGCAAGAGTTATAAGATGGTCTTTTTTTTTTCTTTTCTTTTTTTTTTTTGAGAGTTGTGATTTATAGAACCCTATTTTTAAAAATTATTTATTTTAAATACATTTTGCATCCTGCTTGCATGTTTTTTTCTTGGGAATTGTTCAATACAACTCTCACAGCAAACATACACATACATTGTTTTAAATACTGTTTATTTCTTTTAGCCATCTTACACCATCACTGTATTCTTTGAGGAGAAGAAGGGGAGGAGAGAAGGAGAAGGAAGACTATCGTCTTTGACTTTACTAAAAAGCAGCATTTTATAACATAATCACAGTTATAGTAGGAAAGCTGCAACTTAACCCATGTGATTCGATTAACTCCTCTCTCACCCATACAATTTTATAGGAAAAAAAGCTAAGATTTGACATTAAGAAGCCCAAAAAACTTTGATTCTGATCTTGGAGAATGCAATGATTAACAGAAATGAGTAGCCATAACCCTTTCTGAAAGAAGAATGTGAAACATCTTCTGTGCACAGGGTGGATGAGAACACAAAGGAGAAGAGCCAGTGAGGATATGACTCTTCTAAAAAAACTAGAAACCTCTTCAAAATAGTGGCAACAGAGCTGGACCTGTCCTAGGTATCCCAAAAGTAAAAGAGGGAAAGGTTATTGGTCACTTTTACAGAAAAGGGAAAAGAGGATACCTCTGTGCCAGCTGAGGTCACAAAATGTGGATGTTCCTCCCCATAGGAGGAACCAGATTGTTTTGTAGAAGAGTTAAAACTCTTGAAAAAAGTATCCCATGTGGACAGTATTTAGAACATCTTATCTAGATTGCAGTGGGAACACAGAAATCTAGATGTGGTGTTCAAATACTCTACACTTGGGATACTTTATTCAAGAGTCTTGAATAAATCTTACAATGAGAAACAGGTTTAGAGTCCTGAGTTTGATTTACAATAAGAAATGGAACAGAAAAATAAGCAAGGAGCATGAGAAAGCCAGCAACACTTGGAAGATTTCAGAGTTGAGAAGCAATGTGCTCAACCTTTGGACAGAGGTGTCACAATTTTCTGAAAATATTTTTTGGAATCCTGCAGAGCAGTATTATACACAGTTCTGAAGGAGCAACACGTCCTTCACTAAAAAGCAGTCATCAACAATGGTAACTGACCAGAATAGCTATAACTTTTGAAGGGTTTATCACCTGAAACCTGAGGAGAAAATTTTCCTTTGGAAACCAGATACTGTCAGATAAGTTCAACTGTATTAATGGTTGTAACTAACCTAAGGAAGAAACTTAGGCTGAACTCAAACAGGCCAACCTCACATCATACGGTAGGCAAAGCATTCCTAATTTGGGTGCATTTAAGATAGATTTAAAGGTAAAACTTAATCTTGGAAATGTGAAATGTACAGCTACTTCAGGAGATAGGACATCTATTCGAGGTCTGAACATACATCAGATACAAGGTCTCTTTAAGAGATGGCATACTGCAAAAAAATGTAAGTATATGAAGAGTAATTCCCTGATGACTGCAGGGGCATTGAAAAGCTATCAATTGAATATGAAATGCTGTTGACAGAACCCAGTATTTTAACGTACTTATGACTAGAATTATCTCTGCAGTGGTCAGCAAAAACAGAGAAAAACAGGATAAACTTGGAATAAAAGAAAATGAATAAAACTGAAGACCCCGTGGGATGGTTTAATCCTCTAAGTGTGGAAAAGGATAGAAGGATTTCTCTGTGTGTCAGTCCTAAGGAGCTAATAATGTGTAAGAAAGGAACATC